>JAADWT010000386.1:0-21908 GCA_023336285.1 Pythium grandisporangium
AACGGGGACTGTATGGTATCTAATTGCAGAGTGTCAACTCGACGGATGAGAGGGTGATCATGGCGTTTGGCGCTGAGACGCGCACCACGAGGACGACGGTGTCCGACCAGCCCATGGCGCTCACGGGTACAGTCGTGTTTAAACGCTTTGGACAAAGCGAAGACGCCACTGCCCTGATCGTGTCGTCGATGTATGGCGAGTTGACGGGGCTTCGAGCGAGCAACGTGAAGGAGGAGGACTCCCGTGCACCCATGACGGTGACGGAGGAGGCGTGGATGCGCGTGCAGGCCATTGCAGCGCCGACGACGAGTGATCGCGAGGACATGCATGTCGCCCAGGTGCAAGTAAGTCGCCGGGTCACGCTGCGCTTCCCCGGGGACCAGTCATCGAATCGGCGACGACTTGTCAATTTCATCACCGAACTCGTGCTCACGCAGATCGAGGAGACGCTCACGTGGAAGCAACAGATGATGGAAAACATACTCCTGCGCGTGGAGGAGGGAGACGATTGATGGATTTTTTAGGAGGTGCGTGGGTGTGGACACGATATCGGATCAACATTGATGATGCATATAGTCTGGGACAGCAGCCAATGCGGGCATGTAAGCTGAGGTTGTGATCCATGATAATCGTGCTTGATCAGATTCATGGACTCTGTTGGTGAACCGCAATTTGCGTGGTTTGTAGCTCCACCGGAAGTCCAATTTGAGGCGTCCGTCCAAAATTGGTCGCTGGAGGCTAACAATAAGCCGTGAATTAGTTCAAACCATCCAACCGATAGTCCATTGTTCGCATTTTGTACCAATCGAATAATTCCAAACCATCCGCTGTCGGAATTTGCAGTAAATCCGTAATCGTCGCCGCGGTGAACATGAGCGAATGGCTGTCGCTGGAACTGGATGACGACCCAGCGACGCTGCAGGCCGCGCTGGCCATGATCGACGCGCTGGAGGATAATGGAAGCATCACTGACAGTGGCGGTGGCGCGTCCTTGGCGGCGGTATGGCAGCACGCTAGCAGCCATCCGCGCTCTACCTCCTCTAATACCAAGGGCGAGGACACGACGGACGACGCGCTCACCAGCAGCAATAGCGATGCCTCGGAGCAACCCAGTCCACGCACCGATGACACAGAGAAGGACCACGGCATGCCCTTCAAGAGACGGCGGAACCGCCGCGAGGAGATCCTGCACCTGCGCGACACGGTCTCACAGCTAGAACGCTCACTGGCGGCGCGCCAGAAGAAGCAGCGCCTGGCCGCGGATGGCGTGACCAGCGGCGTGGACCACGAGCGCGACGCTGGCAACACGCTCACGGTCTCGGCGGTCTGGGAAAACATCTCACGGCGGCAGCAATCGCAGCGCCGCGAGTCGGAACAGGAGAATGCGCGACTGCGCAAGATGCTGGAGACGCAGGCCAGCGTGGGCTCGCGGCTCATGCGGCTCGTCAGCGAGAGCCAACACCAACAGGTACGCTTGATCTTGTCGTCACGGGTGGGTGGCGTGACGGAGCCACTACCGCGATATTGTTATTATTATTGCTGTTATTGGTGGTGGTGGCATATATTCGTATTTGTTGCTGAGAATGACATTCGCCATCGGTCTACGTACAGGGTTATGATACGATGCGGAAAATACCGCGACGCGTGATGATTGATGCGAGCCATCGTATGTCGGAGAAGCAGCTCATTTCCCGCATGGGGGAGCTATACAACCAAGTGGAGGACGTGTTCGCGGCCCCGCGCTTTTGTACCGGGCCGCTCGTGTTTCGTGACATTCGTGCGAGTGATGATGGCGATGGAGGGACCAAGATTGACGCCAACGCGAGCTGGGTGGTGCCGTACCCGGTCCGCGATGTGCGCCAGGCCATGTGGAAGCTTACCTCGCGGCCCTCGGGGTCTCCCACGTGCCCTGTGAAAAACCCAGTACGTGGCATGCACTGCTTCCTGGACTAACGTTCTGTCGGTACTCGATGGCTGCTGTCGTATTTGCACCAAAGGTTGTCGCTAACAAAACGCCATGATGGCGATTGCCATGAACACTGCTATAGCGAATTGTGTTGTTGGATGATATGGTCATCACTACAATTAAAGCATCGGCATGCGACAATAATCCAGATGCCACAGCAGAGCTAAGCGGCCAGCTCGTGACCAAGCGCTTCCACGAAGATGGTGACGACAATGGACTTGTGGTTTCAAGCTTGTATGGCGAGGTGACAGGCTCAATCGGTGGTACGACCCACGAGCTGATGATCCTGCGTGAGGAATCGTGGATCCGTGTGCGTGAGGTGATGGCGCCCATCGACGGCAAACCAGGCGACTCAACCGCTCGCGTGCCTGTGGCCCAGGTGCAGGCGACACGACGTGTCACGCTTCACTTTGACGCGGAGCATTCCACTGATCGTCAGCGCACGGTCAGTATCCTCACCGAGCTCGTGCTGACCCAGGTGGAGGACATGCTCACGTCGAGGCAGCAACTACTGGAAAACCTCATGCTCGGCGCACAATCCTATTGAAGAAGTAGGACTTATGGAGTCGTAGGCCAGTGGCCTTGCCTGGGTTGATCGGCTCGCTTTGAATAAAAAAAAACTGCATGAACAATTGTTGGTTATGGTTTCTTTTGGCCTGGGCGCTGTTAACTTGGGCTTAGATACCTGTACGAGCGATTGTCCCAGAAGATGGCTGTTTCTGTGACGGGCCGATCTTAGAACCTGCATCGTCTGGCTTCTTCAAGTAGCCAGACCACTATGTTTGGTTCCATTCTCACCCAGGGGTTAGCCCAAATGCACCATACCTCCATTTGGTTTGGGACTAATAACGCCAGATCGTCCCCACATAAGTTAGCCCCTGGATATTCAAGTGTAGTTTTTTGAAGTCATAACGAGCCATGAGCGAATGGTTATCGCTGGAACTGGATGACGACCCGGCGACGCTGCATGCCGCGCTGGCCATGATCGACTCGCTCGATACCAGCGGCGATGGCGTCTCGGATCTATGCCACGAGGAGTACGAGATCGGTGCTACAAGCGGCAGCGGCTGTTCCGAGTCTCAGAGCCCACCGCCACAAGCCATGAAGGAGGTCGTAGCCGAGAGCGAGATTGAGGCTGAGCAGGAGCATGCCAAGCATACCAAGCGGCCACTCTCGCGCCGCGAGGAGATCCTACAGCTGCGCGACTCGGTGGCCGAGCTGGAAAGCTCGCTGGCCACGCTGCGCAAGCGTCGACGCATGGCTGATGCCGTGGTGAACCAGGAGCGCGTCGCCGACGAGGACCTGACGCTGGCGGTGGTCTGGGAGAGTATTGCGCAGCGACAGCGCGCGCTGCGCCACGGGGCCGAGCATGAGCACCAGCGATTACGTGAGATGCTGCAGTCGCAGGTCAGCGTCGGACAGAGACTGATGGAGCTCCTGCGTCAAGACCAACGTCGTTCGGTGCGTATGCCACGCAGGATTCCATTCATGTTCACATGCAGGTCATTGGCTTGTGGTTATCACCGGAATCGCTGATGGGTACGCGGTTGTACTCTTTGGGTTATGTGGTGGGTGGGGGTACACTTCTCGCTGCGTAGAATACGGATGGCGCGGCGCTGATGGAAGCCGCGGCACTGAACCACCGCATGACCGAGGAGCAGCTCATGGCCGACGTCGATGAGCTTTACGGCCAAGCGGATCAGGCCTTCTCGGCGCCGCGATTCCGAGGAGTAGGCTCGCTCATGTTTCGCGACATTCGCGCGAGCGACGAGGGCGATGACACCACGAGGATCGACACCCAGGCCAGCTGGGTGGTGCCCTGGCCAGTGGATAACGTGCGCTACATGTTGTGGATACTTGCGTCGGACCGCATGGGATCGCCCGGTTGCCCCGTTCATAATCCGGTGCGTCTTGCTGGGTGGGTTTGATTTGGTTTGTGGGTATATTTTATTGTTATTTATTGTTATTGTCTTTGATGGATGATTCGTGTGCTCTTAGCAAACGATCATTGCAGACAACATGATTACCACCTCGTTTGGCTCCGTGCCCTGCGGCAACGAGCGAGATATCACACAGGGTCTCTATGGCCGCGTCGTGACCAAGCATTTCCGTGAACGCGAGGACCAGCCGGCGGTCGTGGTCTCGAGCATGCGTGGGGAGGCAACGGGTGTCATCGCCGGCTCGGCGCGGGAGTTGATGTTGTTGCAAGAACACTCCTGGATACGCGTCCGGGGAGTGAACACGGTGGGTGACACTAATGCTGATCAGACAGCATCACCGTCAGCAGGGCAAGCGCCCTTGGCGCAGGTGCAGGTGTCACGCCGCATTACGCTCCGCTTTGCTGCCACCCATTTCAGTGACCGCCAGCGCGTCACCAGGGCGCTCACCGAGCTCGTGCTCACGCAGCTGGAAAACGCACTCACGTGGAAGCAACAAATGTTGGAGAATCTCGTGCTGGAGGAGCTACGTGGCGGCAATCAAGTCCGCGAGAATTCGAGGCCATCCGTTTGAAAGCCGTCTAAACTACTTTCCATTGGTTGAGATTACCTAGTACGTTTGGTTTAGTAGCACCATTTGGTTGATGTGTGATGCGTATTAGCCATTCCGCTTAGACATGAGAATTCATCTACATCTGTACTGCGTCATTTGTACATCAGGAGGCAATTTTGGATTGCCTTTGCAACATTTGCAATTTTGGAGAGTTGATATGTCTTGTACATTTCGTAAGGAAGCGACGAACAGTAAATGCCAAGCGCCATAGAAACACAAGAAACTCGACCGCCACAGGGGGTGATGATTCAAGGTCGTCGCCGGGACGGTTGACCATGTAAAACCACCATCGCAGGTTAATATCTGCCCACAAGTATCGTGCTGAATGCTCTCCGCAATCAGATACACGCATGAACCTTGCGTCGGATAGGAACTGCGTGCTGGGGTCCCGTTCCAGATCAGGCATGTAAATACGCGAGGTGTTCAGGGTATTTATCCAGGAAAGAAGCACAAAGGCAAGAAACGAAAGCACCGCGCTGATGATTGCCGTTTCCTAATCGAGAGCTGGATGCTTGTATGTGAGCGTACAGTATATATTTCCGGGATGCACTAGACTATCGTCACTACTCAGGATGTCGTGGATAGCAATCCGTTCTCGAGATTTTGTTGTCTCCAGATAAGTGCGTCTTCCGTATGCGAGAGGACGAGCTCTGTTAGGCTACTGGCAAGGCGTCGTCGTTCCGCCGATTGATCCAAGTTGAACACGAGTGCGGTGTGGTAGCTAGTCTGCACTTGTGTGGCGCGAACGTATGATGGCTCATCGCCACCGATGCTTTCCTTATCGGACACTGGTACCCATACCTCCCGCACTCGCGTCCATGACTCTTCAGTTACTGTTAAAACCTCTCGTAGATCACCGAGTTGGTTTTCCACGACTTTAACCACCAGGGTACCCACGATCACCGAGTCATCGTACTCTTGATTTGAAAAGCGCTTGAGCAATACATGGCCCCGCATATGCGACGGGGTATGCTCTCTGAGAACAACTGCCTGTTTGCCTAGCGCGATAGTAGCCGTATGATCTGTCGCGACAACCTTTGACTGCACAGGAGAAGACGTATACAATCCGTAGGCACAGCTACTGATTAGACAACGAACCAGTGGGGACGAGCATGCCACTTACGATTTATGGTCTGTACTACAAATGCACCGACCAATTTGTTGTTCATGAAGCACCCCGTCGACGCCTTCTCCTTCAAGGCTACTCGCCACAATGTGTCGCCCACGACGTTGGCATGAAACGGCACGACCCAACCAGCTTGGATGTCAATGGCCGTGTGATTAGGGCCAACATGACTAACATTGACGTCGCGGAATGGAAAGGGCGGGCGCTGGAAGCGAGGTGACGAGAAGACACGCTCCGTCCCAGCAAAGAGTTGGTCCAGGCTGGCGATCTGATCCTTGTCGAGCGTCAGCTGACTTTGACCGCCTGCACGCGACACGTCGTTTAAACTGCTATTGTTCTATTGAAGGCACCGAACACAAGAGCGAAATATGTTACAGGCCGATTTTGATTCGGTCGTTATTCTTTGCTCAAGTGGTGGCAAACACACAGCGTGGTCGCTGAAGGAAAACTCAAAGTGGTTACATACCTGATGGCAAGTGGCCGCCGCGCACTGTAAAACTCGCTGACCGATACGGATCTGCTGGTTCAGCATGTCGTGCAGGCGATCATGCTCGCGTTCGGCGGTTCGACGTTGGCGACGCTGTCTCATCGCCAGTTCTCTCCATAGGCTCACCACCGTGAGGTGCTCACTCGTGTCATCGGGCGCCGCCGTGTCACATGTGCGCCGTCTCTTAAGTGCAGCAAGAGCTTTCTCCAACTGCGTGACGTTACCCTGTAGATACTTAATCACATCGCGTCGAGAGCGGGTGCGCTTCAGCGACGAAGTAGAACAAGACATGGCCGTCGTGGCTCGATGACGCCGCTGCCCAGTCGTGCATAGTGCAGGCGTACTGGCGCTATGTGCATTGCTTCCCTCCGGAAATGGATTTCCACTCGTGTCCATGGAGCCATTGTCACTCGACCCATCGTCTGGTAGCCGTGACCATAGCTCCAAACCAAGATCAAGCTCAAGATCCAGCCCAGGCGCAGGTTCGAGCTCACGATCAGGTGCGATGGACGAGACTCCGACCGCACAAACACAGGGAGGCAACACCTCACCACTGTCGCTCTCGTCCATTGCGTCGAGCATGGCTAGCGCGGCCTGCAGCGTCGCCGGGTCGTCATCCAGTTCCAGTTCCAGCGCCATCGCTCGCGTTCGGATTTTGCGATGTGCGCGTTTTCAAACTGAAAACTTTCGAGTGTCAAAACGGAGTGATGACTAATCCCGATAAGTTATTACATGCATTCTTGAATTGACTTACGCAGCGTTTTCAATAATATTGCCGACATCACCGAACTCGTCGATACGGGAAATAGAATTTATGCCGTCTCCATTTATTTATTTTTAGACTTCCAAACACTCCCCAATTTTGGTCAAAATAGCATTTCCATATTTTGGACGTAAAAGAACAACAACAAAAAGGTGAGATTTGTGTGCTGAAGTGGAACGGTATGCGTGCATTCGTCATTCGTCATTCGCCAGTCACCAGAAGATGACGACATGGTTCGCGCTCGAGCTGGATGAAGACCCGGCAACACTGCACGCGGCACTGGCCATGATCGACTCACTGGACGACGGTGTGGGTAGTGCTGAGGACTCATCACTGGCTGCTTCGATCAAAACGACAGCTGTGGGCATCGCCGATGACGCCCCGCGCGAGGAAGAACGTGATCCATTCTCTGACGACGCTGCTACCGACCAAGTATCCGTTAGTGTGGACGACAGTGATGGCCCCGAGCACTCGAACCTACTGGAGATGGCGCTGCATCAAGTGGAACAGACTCCTCGAAAGCGAATCGCAACCGCAGTCAATGGGCCAAAGGGCAAGCGCATGACGCCCCGGCACGAAATTCTGAAGTTGCGCGACAACGTAACAATGCTGGAAAAATCACTCGCCACGCTCAAGAGGCGACGCATGGACGCCACCGTGAATGGCGCTGAGTCAGGCGAGGACCTGACCTTGGCGATCGTTTGGGAGGAGCTCGCCATGCGCCAGTACCGGCAGCGGCAGTCAGCCGAGCGAGAAAACAAACGCCTGCGCGAGGTGCTGGGCACACAAATTACGGTGGGCCAACAGCTCATCCAACTCATGCGGAACAGTCAAATGGTAGGTGCATGGCCACCGACAATGCGTGCTGCTGGGATGTTTTGCTTATCGTTGTTATTGTTGCTGTTTGCAGAATCCTAATACTACTGCATTATCATCAATGGCGAGGGCCCCGCTTGATGCAAGTCAGCTCATGACCGAGGAGCAGATGGTCGCCAAGCTGGACGACCTCTTTGTCGAGTCGGAGAGTGTGTTCTCCACGCCACGCTTCCACAATGGGCCTCTATCCTTCCACGATATCAAGATCTCCGACGCCGGGCCAGTCTGCACACAGATTGATTCGCAGGTTAGCTGGAGTGTTCCCTTTGGCGTCAAAACTGTGCGACACGTGTTGTGGGATATGACGATCGCCACGCGCGATGGGGAGTGCCCCATGAAAAACGCGGTAGGTGTGTAGCGGTTGTAGATGCTTCGGTCGTTAGAGACGATCGTTTGCTGATTGCTGTTTTCATCTTTGTGGTGGGAATTTCGATGGCTCTCTCTCTCTCGCTCTTCGGTAGAATATCGAGGTGTCAGAGGAGGTAGCCATCATCGCGTTTGGTTTAGCGTCAACGTCATGCGGTGAGCCAGTTCCGTCCGATCTACACGGCAAACTGTTTATGAAACGGTTTGCACAAGGGGAAGCTCGGAATGCGATGATCGTGACGTCCTTGTACGCGGAGCTGACGGTTAGCCTGGGTCCTAATACCCACGAGCTTGTAACAGTGTCCGATGAGGCATGGATGCGGGTGCGTAAGCCATCATCCACTGCGAGTGAAGATGACCCACTGTGCGTCGTGCAATCAACGAACCGTATCCGACTCGTCTTTCGGTCGGCGCGATCATGTGAACAGAGACGGCAGCTCGCAGCCGGTGTCGTCAAAGGGGTGATTGATGAGATGAAATCCGCGCTTCGATGGAAGCAGCAAGTTATTGAGGACATGCTACTGTATCCTCAACCACAGGAGAGAGGTGCGATGTAAACCTCCAACAATGCGTCCGGATCGGGAACAGCGGTTGGTTATTCGTTCCACGAACGCCAAGGTGTTTCCTTGTAGTAACGTGGTTGTGAATTTTTTGTGACTCCAAGTGCGGCCAATGATCTGACTTCGATCCATCGACAGGCCGGGTGGGTGGACTGGTTGCCATGCATCCAATGCTGCCAACCATCGATATGGATACGAGGATCCATACTCGTTTCCCTGCGGAGTGCATGCTGAATCGAGTTTTTCACCTTCAGTTTAGCTTTAGCTTAGTTTAGTTTATTGTGCCAAAATATACTGCAGTACCTATTCACAATGTCTTTGTCGATAATTCCGTGCCACAGCGACGAATCAACGTGGTGATGATGGCGGCGAATCAATGGTTTTCCCTAGAGCTCGACGATGATCCGGCGACGATGCATGCTGCACTGGCGATGATCGACGCGCTGGACAACGCGAGCTCCGGCGCCCCTCAGTCCGTACCTAGCGACGCTACCGATGAGCTCATCGCCTCGCCGTCAGCCATGAACGATCACCCAGTATATGCCGTCACCAGCTCGGACGAGGGCGGCGCCTCTGAGCACACGATGAGTCCGCCAGCAGCAACTGTACAGGCAGCGCAACCCACTATACCGTGGCCACCACCGAAGACCAGTGGCTCGTCCGCACCTATGACCACAGCGCCACCCAAGCGCAACCTCACGCGACGCCAGCAGATCCTGCACCTGCGAGACAACGTGGCGCAGCTGGAGAAATCACTGGCGACGCTCAAGCGGCGCCGCACCGATGCACGCGGGCCCGAGTCCGACGTGGATGTTGCCTTGGCCGTGGTCTGGGAGGATCTCGCGGGCCGACAGTCAAGGCAGCGGCAGTCAGCCGAGACAGAGAACAAGCGTCTGCGAGACTTGCTGCAAAAACAGATCGGCGTGGGGCAGCAGCTCCTCCAGCTCGTGCGGAAAACTGAGCAGGTAAGGTCCTGGGCATGGGGGTTCTATTACACTCATGGCGCTGAGAGTGATTCAAATTCATGCGTTGTGTCTGTGGGTATTTTATTATTATTATTATCATTTTGGGTAGAGCACCCCGGCGCCGGATGAAATAAGCTCACACGGCAAAGTGCCGATGACAGCAAAT
Source organism: Pythium grandisporangium (assembly GCA_023336285.1). Lineage (NCBI taxonomy): Eukaryota > Oomycota > Peronosporomycetes > Pythiales > Pythiaceae > Pythium > Pythium grandisporangium. Next base: position 9,826 of record JAADWT010000386.1, read on the forward strand.
GATCGCTTGACCGAGGAGCAGCAAATCGCAAAGGTGGATATCCTGTTTGCTGACTCGGAGCGTGCGTTCTCGGCACCGCGTTTCCTGGATGGTCCATTATCCTTCCGAGACATGACCGTCTCGGATTCCGGACCGAACTGCACGATCATTGACACACAGGTGAGCTGGGTCGTGCCGTTTGAGCTGCCGGCCGTGCGGGAGGCGCTGTGGGGGATGACAGTTTCGTCCAGGATGTCTGGTGCCTGCTCTTCGAGTAATTCGGTGAGTCAAGTCGAGCGTTTAGCCATAACGGATTCATGTCTGTCTACTCACACGGATGATATTGGATGTTGCATACCTGACCGTGGAATAGAGCGCGAGATCGACTGGGGAGATGGCAATCGTTACACTTGGTGGCCAAACGTTTTTGGAGAGCATCCCCGTTCCGTCCGAATTGCATGGAAAAATGGTCATCAAGCGGTTCATGGACGGCGCCAACAAGAACGCGATGATTGTGTCGTCCATGTACGGCGAGCTGACGAGCAGCGTGACGGGCCACGAGATCGTTTCCATGCAGGAAGAGGCGTGGGTACGGGTGCGAGAGGTGCCTGCTGCTGACACGAACAGCGCCATCTCCGTGGCACAGGTGCAGATCAGACGCCGCATTACCCTCACGTTTGTGTCGCATCGCTCGTCGGAACGACAACGGCTGACCCGCGCCATCACGGAAATGGTACTCACCCTGGTCGAGGAGCAGCTGCTCTGGAAGCAGCACATGCTCGAGAGCAAGCTCCTGCGTGCTCGACCCAACGGTACTGGCAGTAACGAGGCAGCCAGAACTTCCACGTAGTCTTTGCAGCAAGGCTTGGAAGTGAAGATTGATGATTGATCGCGCCGATTACATCAAAGTCCCTCCTCCCTGCAGTGCGTATCAGCATTGCAAAATGGACAAACCGACCGTCCGACCACCTGAAAGACCCATCTTTTTTAGCTCGGGCATCATCAATTTTAACGGTAACATTTAGATACTGGCCTCGCAGTGCTTAAAATTAGCGTCGCAAAATGCAAAATGGGGAGGTTAGCTTAGCTGAGCCCCTCACTCCAGTATTTTTGTTGGGAGCTGCGTAATGGCGATGAACCAGCAATGGCTCTCCTTGGAGCTGGATGACGACCCAGCCACGCTGCGCGCAGCGTTGGCGATGATCGACGCGCTGGAAGAGACCCATGCACCTGAGTCCCCAGTGGGTTCGTCGCCAAGTCAGCAACTGGGCCGCGATCTATGGCCGTCGCCCCCCAGCGACAGCACGGACCCGGCGTCGACCAGTGTGGAGGGACAGAGCAGCCCTACGCGCACTGAAGTATTGGGTATAGCTGCGAACGCAACGGGGCGCTACCGCAAGTCAACGCAAGCGATGTCCTCGACACGAGCCGCCACCAAGCGGGCCCCCACCCGCCGAGAAGAGATTCTACGCCTGCGCGACAGCGTCACGCAACTGGAGCAGACGCTGGACTCGCTCAAGCGCCGCCGCACAGATGCCAGTCTGTCCTCAGATGGCTCGGTCAATGACCTCACTCTAGCCACCGTCTGGGAGGAGTTGGCGATGCGCCAGTACCGGCAGCGCCACGCCGCGGAACGTGAGAATGAGCGGCTGCGTAAGATGCTGGGCAACCAGATCTCGGTTGGCCAACAGCTTGTCGAACTCGTCCGGAAAACTGAGCAGGTAGGAACCGGTAGCAACACGATGCGGACTGTGTGTGTGTGTGTGTGTGTGTGTGTCGTGCCTCCGTGTATCTGACCAGCGTTTCCTGGTGGCTAATTCCTTTGTGTTGTATGTGTTGCTTGATACTGATTTGATTCGTTGTCGCTTGTTGTTGGATGTTGATTGGTGTATATCGTTTGCAGGAAAATCCATTCAATACGAATTCTGTGCCAATCTCCTCCGACAAGGTTCAGTCCATGACGGAGGAGCAGCAGATCGCGAAAATGGACATGCTGTTTGTGGAGGCTGAGAGAGTATTTGCCAAGAAGCGCTTCAACCAGGGGTCCATGACGTTTCGAGACATGAAGGTCACGGATACTGGACCCAGTTGCACGTTGGTGGAAACGCAAGTGAGCTGGGTTGTGCCGTTTGAACTGCAGAGTGTGCGCGAGTCCCTCTGGAGTATCTCAGCAGATCCATCCAGTGCCACCAAGTGCAATATGAACAATAGGGTGAGTCATTCAGCATTTAGCTCGATTTTTTCTTCTTCTTTTTTTGCATTCCATTGCAGTTACTAAGCCCAGCTGTGGTGCCTGTAACAACTTGGATTCACTGTGGTATTAATGCAGGCAGTGCAAATCAATGAAGACATGACCATCGTTTCATTCCAAGCAGGTTCGTTGTTGTGCCTGGACAAGATGCCTACCAATGTGGCGGGTCGAGTGGTGGTCAAGCGATTCCCGGACGGTGAGAATCGAAATGCGATGATTGTGACCTCGATGTACGCCAAGCTCGTGGGGTCCGTCGAGGACACGTATGAACTCGTGACCATGCACGACGATTCGTGGCTTCGTGTGCACGAGGCACCGACTAGCGGTCAAGAAGATGGCACCCCAGTGGTGCAGGTGCAGTGCAGTCGCCGCATCACGCTCACGTTTGCCTGTGATTACCCGGCGGATCGACGACGCATTGAAAGTGCAGTGACTGAGCTGGTTCTCTCTCAAGTGGAAGATACACTCATTTGGAAGCAACAAATGCTGGAGAACATGCTGCTCCCGGAAACACAGCAGCAAAGGGATCGAGCCACGTTGTAACAGATTCAGCAGATCTAAATGATCCCCGGCTACGGGGGGATGAGTACGAGTGCTATGCTACAAAATGGATACAAATTGTATCCATTTGTAAACTTTAAACTTGAGCTTTTGGACCGAGCGCCTACACAAAAGTGTACTTCATAGTACTCGAGATGGAAATTCCAAAACATGCTATAAACGAAATATCACTATCTTATCAAACTGAAAAGTGGCTGCAATAGTAGACCAATTTATCGACATTTGCCAGAAACAAATGTATCACCTCTGGTTTTGCAATTAGATAGATTGACCTACCCCGCTACGGAATGCTGGTCAGTTCGCGGAACGTTTACGCTTTTTAGCGATCACACGCAAAGTCATTCAATCGAGGGAACCAGCATTCCTCATTGAAACCAGCACTCCCGTCCCTCAGAAAGCACATCTGATCAAATACACTAACAGATGGATGACTATAGATTACAAAGGTTATACGATGAACACAGGGATTCATATCAAATTCGTATAAACTGACACTGTGAAGAGAGTTCTACACGATATCGGACTTATCAGGGTATTTGATTTAGGGATTTCTCGTTATTAAGGGAGCGTGACTGCCATCCCTCAATGCAACACGCGACGCCTTCATTCATTCCATCTCGGAGTGCGAGGAAGAAGCCCGCGACGAGCAAGAGCAATAAGCAATACAGCAATAACAAGTCAGCGACAGCGTGGGCAGCAGCAATACGAGTCAGGATAGCAGCATGAATGCCGTGGACCTGCACCTGGATGACGACCCGGAGATCCTGCTCTCTGCGCTGGGCATGATCGACGCGCTCGAGGGCAGCGATGGCGATGACGTCGATGACGGCGGCGACATTCTCTTCGACCAGGAAGAGCTGCTGAACCTGGACGCCATGCTCTCGGATCCTTCGCCCATGAACATGCACATGCACATGTCCATGCCCTCGCCCACGGCGCTGGCTCCACTGAACAGGGTTCAGCCGCTATCGCCCTCGCCGTCGTCCGCCTTTCCTGGCAAGACGCTGGATATGAACATGGCGGCGTGGATGACACCGTCACCGTCACCTTCGCAGTCCACGACCAGCGACGAAACGGATGGCGCCGCATCACCGTCACCATCAGAGAATCAAGCCCCGGCATCGACGAAGACGACTTCAGCAGGTAGTGCGTCGCCAAAGGCGACCAGCAAACCAAAGCCCAAGGCCAAGACCAAGGCGAACCAAAGGGCCAAGACAAGTGCGGGCGGAGGTGGTGGCGCCAAACCGCCCAGTGCGGCGCGACGCAGCGCCAACGCTACTGCCAGCGCCAACGCCAACACCAACGCTAACGCGAGCCGTAACCGAAGGAAGGAGGAGCTGCTGTACCTGCGGGACAAGGTAGCGGAGATGGAGGAATCACTGGCAACACTCAAGAGGCGACGTGTAGATGAGCGTGCGATGCAGCCCATGGCTGGGTATGCATCAGGTGCCTCGTTCCGGACGGGCACCGGCATGGATGGCAGCGGCGGTGGCGGCATGCTGGTAGCCAATCCAGCCGTGACCCGCATCTGGGAGGACGTGGCCGAGCGCCAGAATGGGCAGCGCCAGCGCGCTGAGTTTGAGAATGCCAAGCTACGCGCCATGCTTCGTACGCAGCTCAAGGTGGGCAAGGATTTTATGCGGCTTCTGCAGAAGGCGGGACGACCAGATTCCACGGTACGTTGGGGGCACTACTGTAGATGTCTATTGGTTCACGTAGAGGTGTATACTGATAGTGATGGTGTATCGCATTGGGTGATGGTGATTGACTTTTTTGTTCCCCCCTTCAGGAGGATCAGCTCGTGGCGGCACCACGCGTACAACGCCCAATAATGGACTTAAGTACGAAGATTGCCGAAACAGACCAGCTCGCGATTGTGGATAGACTCTACCACGAGCACAGCAGCGCGTTCACGAACCACAAGTTTAATGACGGCGCGTCGGTCTCCTTCCACGACGTGCAGATCATCCATGATGACGAAAATGTCACGCTCATCGACATGCTGGTCAACTGGTCGCTACCGTTCTCGGTCGAGCAGGTGCTGGCCGCGCTTTGGCAGACGACGGAGCACAAGATGTCGGCCAAGGCGTGTGACGTCCACGAAGTTCACGTACGTACTGTATGATTGTTACTGTATTTTATGTTTTCACTGACCTACAAAATGTCTGCCCCGTGGATGAATTTCTGTGAATACGAATACGAACGAGCAGGGTGCTGTGAGCCCCGACGATACGTTGATAGCCATGTTCCGAGGAGATGCGTCTCACAAAATTGAGGGCGTCACGGGTAATTTTGACGGCAAGATCGTGGTGCGCAAGTTCATCGACAGCGCCGATCATGCGATCATGACCGCAAGCATGTGTGCGGAGCTCCTCAAATCAGAGGACGGCATCGGCTTTGATGAAGAGACCACGACCCGTATTCGCCGAGCGCCATTAACACAGGAACCCACCCTGGACGCTCGAGGGTCACAGCATACGCTGAGCCAGGTGCAAACGCGACGTCGCCTTCGTGTCGAGTTTATCGCAGATCGCACGGCCAATCGTCGTCGCAAGGTCGGTGCCCTCACCGAGTTCCTTCTCACCCAGGCCGAAGAAGATATCAAGTGGCAGCAGCAAACCATTGAGAACTTGCTGCTCCACTCTCGGATGGGCCATATAGCAATACTGGATCCACCACCGTGCGCCAACTAGTCTAAAACCACGCACGTGGGAGGGAGAGAGCTGTCGTATGCGTTTGCAATAGCATTTTACCTGTCATCCGTCGACATTTTTTATTTTACGTTTTTGCTTTTTGGTCGAATCGGTGCACGATTAATACCAAAAGAGTGTTTCTACATGTGGAATCCTCAAGTGATAGGATCACTTGAACGCCTCATACAAACAACTACTATTACGCAGAGTAGCTGAAGTCATACTAAGGGCAAATGGGTTTCGTTCATCAGTGATGAATGGGTGATGAATCATCACCCATGGCGTGTTGATGATGAGCGGGAGAGGTGGAATTCACGTGCGTCGGAGTACTTTGCCGAATAAGATACTGTTGGAAAAAATGGTTTGCCGTTTTGACGAAAACATGCGGGAATTCAGTAATCTGTCCTTTACTCTTACCTAAATCGCACACAACTCGGAATGTACGTCGCATTTTTGTGAGTTCGACATGCTGGGGCTGAACATTTGCAGCATCACGAATGGAGACATGGCGGATTCGCTTCATTTTGACGATGACCCGGAGATTTTGCGCTTGGCGCTGGACCTGATCGACACGTGAGAACTAGTGCCGACTGAGGCGAATACTGGCGAACGCGCTGTATACCCGGAGTTCAGCAGGCACCTACTAGTGAAAACACCAGAAGTCTCCGGTACTGTCCCCGCACCATTGAATTTACTAGCGGATGCTCGTAGGAGGAACCCGACTGCTACCGATCATGAGAGTGTGGATACGAAACAAACGGCAGCCAAACACCACCGCATCAATGTAAGCCGCGAGCGTTGTCAGAAAGAGTTGATGTAGCTGCGTGGCTTGGTCGAACAAATGACGGAGTCGCTGTCGTCGATGCAGTGACGTCATAGTCGGAAGCATCCATCGGAATCATGCGCAGACTCCGTGTGGTCTTCTACCAGCATCAAGCTGGCGGACCCAGTAGTAAGATTCGAAAGCAAATGAAGACAAGCAAGCACGTTCTGCGCTTATTGCATAAGGCATAATCAATGGTGAAGTATTGTTTGAATGCATTTGAGATGGAGTATGAGAGGACATGCTGTGTGGGCATGTGCGATAGATGGTCTATTAATTGACCCTCATGTGCTGACGCTATTTACCGTGCACATTCGGAACGATTGGCGTTTGATCGCTGAGCCAAGGTTCCGCATCCCTTGCCCCCTGGCGGATCAGAGCCAAAAGATTGCCAGCACGGACCAGTATGCGATCGTGAACAAAGCTATCGCGAATATACCAGCGCCTTCACTGGGCAAGGTTGCCACGCTGGAGCGGTTGTATCGTTAAATGGAGGGGCCTTGTCATCGGCTCATGACATGCAGATCCTCCGTGACGGCGAGAACACGACGCAGATCGACCTGTTGTTTACGTGGATGCTTCCATTCGAGGTCGAACTTGTGGTAGCCGCCCTTTGGAAGACCTTGGCACGAAAATTGGAGTCAAAACCGAGCGATTTTGACGATCGTCAAGTACGTGGATGCGCTTAATGCGCTGCGAAATGTTTGGATATTCCATGCGTGCGCTAATCTGATGAATTGTTCCCAGGACGCCTGCATTGCCGATGAAGTATTGGTGGCCAAGTTCCGAGGCGTGGCATCACAGATGGTGAATGGGGTGGTGGGCGTCTTACTCGGCAGGCACGTGACCCGAAAATTCGTCGAAAACAGTGGCTTGGCGAGTCTGGCATCGAGTATCTGGGGCGAGTTGATAAAATCCAGGGACGTCTTTTGCTTTGACGAAGATATTACCACTCAGGTTCACCGTGCGGCTGGTGTACAAGACGAAAGAGACCCAGGATTGACAGAAATAAAGATGCGGCGGCGGCTCCGAGTTGAATTTACAAGCGATCGTGTGCGTGCCAACGCCGCAATATTACTGCACTCACCGAGTTTTTGCTTCGGATCACCAACGAGGAAGTGAAATGGCAACAACAAGCCGTTGAAAATCTGCTTCTGTATTCGCGATTGCGGCTCCCTTTAGTTACTACACAGCCACCACCATGCGGAAATTGCTGATGATCGTCTATTCGGATACTATTATAGACGACGGCAACAACAGATTCTCGTCTCGATTCTCTTTCGCTTCGTGAATGTGGAAACTTTCCACTTTGAAAGTGAATCCGAATTTATGATTTTCAGATGATCCTTTCGACAAGTGTTTTTATGTTGCATCAAGAGTGTAATGTTGCGATAATGCGCTCCTCCTTGAAGTTTCGCAGGGCTGCATTATCAGAAATACTAACCTAAGAAGGTTAAATGTTCTGTCACCGTCAACAGTTTTTGTAAAGCAGGCCAAGGAGGTCCAAACTTTGGACTCCAAAGCACAGCTGAGGCCCAAAGATCATTTAATTGATTTCTTCCCACGCCCGCAAGAAGAAGAAGCGAGCAAACAAACGATGGCCGAGACAGGAGCTGAGGTGGCCGTGCGGCGCTACGTGGCGCGCAAGCACGTGTACGTGGCTGAGCTCTGTCGGCCGCGCACGATGAACTCGTTCACGGACGCCGTGTACCAGCAGCTCATCGCCGCGATCCGCGAGTACGAGGCCAATGACGAGCTGCACGCGCTCGTGATCACGGGCCACGGTGACTATTTTACGAGCGGCGCCGACATCTCGACGTTTATGCACGTGGCCACGGGTGAATCGGATGCACTTCCGTCGAAAGGGTGGGCGCGATTGTATATGAACGCCATGGTGCAGTGCCCCAAGGTATTGGTCGCCGCCGTCAATGGGCCGGCCGTGGGCATTGGCGTCACGCTACTGCTGCACTGCGACTTTGTGTACGCCACACCAACCGCGACGTTCTGGACGCCGTTCATGCGTGTGGGCATCGTGCCCGAGTTTGCGGCCTCGTACCTGTTCCCGCTCGTGCTGGGCCCCCAGCTGGCCAACGACATGCTTATGCGGTCGCGCCGCATTGGCATCGACCGTGCCGTGGCGCGTGGACTCGTGGGCTCAGTACTGCCCGTGGACAACTTTATGGCAAATGTACTGGACGACCTTGAGCCCATGGTGGCTGATATCGCCACGGCCAAGAATCTGCCGACCTACAAGGCCATGCTGCACCGCCCCATTGACCGCGACGCCGCCGTGCGCGAGGCCATTTACCGCGAATATTGCGAGATTGACAAGCGATTCATCTCAGGCGAGTCCCAGGCCGCTGTCAGGGAGACACTGGCGGCGCTGCAGAAGAACAAGAACAAGAACAAAAGCAAGGGTAAGAGTAAGAGTAAGAGCAAGCTCTGAGGAGGTATGGGGCACCATCATGCTTCAGCGGGGAGTGCCACACACTAGGGTGGTGCACACGATGGCGATAAAGGCCATGACAATTCACTGCTCAATGCGCTAACATGATGGCAAGTTACGTGTAGCCAATTAAAACATTGCTAATATGTCTCTAAAATAGCCCCTCCCCGCGGGACACCAGGGGGGGAAATTTTGCGAAAGTTACTCGCAATGGACATGGCCGCCGATGCCCCTGGGTTCCTGGAGCTAGATGATGACCCGGAGACGCTACGCGCAGCGCTGGCGATGATCGATGCACTAGACAGCGAGGACACTGGCGCTGATGCCGTAGCGATGGCGACGGTGCCGGTGTCGCCCTCCGAGCTTGACGAGACGACACAGGACGAGGAAGAGGAGGAGAAGAAGAAGAAGAAGAAGACGGAGGAGGAACAGCTGCCGACGCCGACGGCAACGCTGCGCAAGGTAAATCTGAGCCGTGCGCGCCGTCAGCAGGAGCTCGCGCATCTTCGTGACAAGATGAAGACCATGCAGGCCTCGCTATCGTCGCTGAAGAGAGCACGCGAGGAGGACGAGAATGGGGCGCGAGGCGGGGAAGGCTCGGGCAAGCGCGCGTGGCAGGCCGTGGCGGCCGATCAGAGTTACCAGCGTCGAGTGGCACAGCTCGAGAATGCCAGGCTGCGCGCCCTGCTTCGATCGCAAATGCGTGCCGGTAAGGACCTTATTCGGTTGCTACGAGCACAGCCGGGCAAGGAGGAAGTTCACACCATCAAGGCGGATCAAATGACGCCGTCGTCGTCATCCACAGGACGGAACAGACGCCTCTGTGCGTCCGAGAGTGAGCAACTTGCCCGCGTGGAGGAGATCTATCGAGCCCAGGCAACGTGGTTCCCAGAGACCGTGTTCCATCCGCATGCGCCTACATTCCGAGATATTCAAATAGAAGACGACGACCCGGAGGAAAGCGAGGATGGACCAGGCATCGGTGCCACAACAGTCACGATCCGTATCAGCTGGGAGCTTCCCTTCACGGCGCGTAGTGTCGCTGACGCCGTGTGGCAGACGGCAGTACGCAAATTAAGCTCGAGGAATTGTGAACTCCAGGATGTCACGGTACGGATGGAAGCTTGGGATCTACGTCAAGCACTCGATGGTTTTTTTCTTCTTTTCTTTTCGCATGACCCCTCCACTTGCTCGTGATTACAACTGTCCCCAATCTGTATGTATCTGTGCATCCGTGTGTATTCATCTCTGGAATCTGAAACAAATAGCGGTCGGATGCGCCTCAGGACACACTGATGGCTGTCTTTCGTGGCGCGTTTGAGCCACAGGCTACCCCGGGCAGTCTAGCTCCAGGGATCTCGCGGGGGCATCTGATTGCCAGGCGATTCCAGGAAAGCGAGCAGCAAACCGTGTTCGTGTCTGTGATGCGCGCTGATCTGTTCAAGGGGCTAGATGACGTCAGTTTCCTCGAGGACTCGGTGATCCGCGTCGTCCACGTGACCAATGGCCCAGCCAAGCCATTGACGCGCGTGCAATACTCTCGCAAGCTGTACGTCACTGCTGGAACCAACAGCGCAACCGCGAGTCGTGAGAAGATTGGCGTCTTGGTCGAGTTTGTGCTGCTCCATATTGAAGAGGAGATGAAATGGAAGCAGCGCCTGATCGAGCAATTGGTGCGGCAGCACTCATCAACGACCGAAAACATGTAGTGCCAATGAACAAACGGTTACGCTAAATATACGGATTAGATTAAGTGTTTTGTTAGCTCATGGTCGTCTGTCTGGAATAGCCACGACTTGTTGGAAGCAGATAATAGCTTAATACGTCTCCAGCTACTCTCTGGTCGTGATGACGTCCTGACGTGGTGTGGGCATCTCCTGGTCGCCACTAAGCAGCCGTTCTTGCTGCAGCATGATAGCGCTTGCCCGCACCTGTGCCAGCAGTTTCTTGCGCAGCTCCAGGTTCTCCAACTCGGCCAGCTTGCGGGCACGAACCTGGCGGAAGCAGATATCACGCCAGATGTTGGTGATCATGGTCTGCTGCGGCGAGACCACCGTGGTCACTGCTGCTGGTGGTGGCGGCGGCGGTGGCGGTGCATTCAGTCCTTTGCGGAGCCTAGTCAGAGCGTGTTCCATGCACGCCACCTTCTGCTTGAGCCGCGTCAGCTCGACCTGACAGCGCGTACTGACCGGACACCAGCGCTTGGGTGCCCTTGTACTCGTCGACGCACGGTCGATCCGACTCGACGCGCTCGTGGACGAGAAATCCGAGGAGGATTCCAAATCGGACACGCTCACGGCCTCGGCTTGGCTGTGCTGCTCGCTGGTCTGACCTGATATCGCAGCCATGGCCGTGGCCGTTGTCGAGGCGTAGGTATCTACGACGCCCGGTCCCGTTACTGAGCGCAATGGGATCGGGCATCCGCGGCTGGGCCATCGCCTTCGCCCGTCGCCGCTCTGCATGGCCGATCCTCAAATGATGTCGAATTGATTATCCTCACTTTTTGTTTCATTGACACTGGGAGCATGATACCCTCTTCTTTTTTCTCTTACTCTTACTATGATGAATACGCCGATTAAACCAAAATGATGATCAGCGTAATCACGTGAATGAATACCAGAAACGGTGGTTTTTCGGTCATTTTGATGACGAAATACGGGTGATTCTGGCTGAAACCCAAAGGGGGAGAAGACCAAGTCTACTTTAGCCAAAACACAACGTTTCAGAATCGACAGCATGGATGGATGGACAAAGCGTTTGGTGGCGCCAGTTCCAAGGCACACGAACGACGGAACACTGGTTCCATCCAAACTAAAGTTCGACCGAATGGAATCGCTCTCGCGGCAACAAGCACACTCATACAGAAGAAGCTTGGATATTTTTATATAGGCAAAACTTTGAGGCCTTTCGTTTAAACCTTGCTGCGGATCGAGAAAACAAAACTCGCTCTCCACTGGCACACGACGGGGAACAGCGAACACAAAACCGCTCACAATCTCTGTCCTAGTCAATCCATTCGATATGGATTGCAGCGGATCAGGGCGGCTGGGCACCTACGAGCCACCGACCCAGGCGTTCCAGTTAACATAGCCCAACGGACAATCGTTCGAGATGACCGGTCCATCCACTGGGCCCATAGTAGAGCCGTCGTCCATGGTGGCCGAGATCGATACGGCGCCCAGCATGCCGTTGAAAGGCACTGAGCCGTGGAACACACCCGCCGAGGGGGCCGTGACCGTACCCGCGTCCTGCCCACCGATCGTGACCTTGACGGTAGCTACCTTGTCAGTGAAGACCGTGAACGTGACCTGGTCCTTGGCACAGTCCACA
>JAADWT010000387.1:0-21881 GCA_023336285.1 Pythium grandisporangium
CCGTTCTGTGGAACCCTCGATTCTCATGCGCACACTGTTACCGCTCAACCTGAAGCCCTGTTCAATTCTAAAAGGCAACTCAACTGGAAGAAAAGAAGGAAAAAACAAAACAATAAACAAAAAACGAATGAGCTGTGGACGTTGTTGACCACATAAAATCTGGAGAACCACAAAGGCAACAGCGGCGCAAGGCCCGCGATCTAATCCACGCCGACAGCCTTCGACGGCGCCACGAATACGACGACCACCAGGCACCCACGCTGGTCCGAGGAACGGAGGCGGCGGAGACACGCAGCCACGCAGGCACGACGCGGCCAGCCAGCCACTCATGGGGGCGACCTGCTGTCGCTACCAGCAAGTCGCGTTCGAAGACGAGATGCTGCCGTTTCCCCCGTCGTCGGGGGCCAGCGACGCGCTCCAGGGCTCGAGCCAGCGCCATCCCCACGGCCATCCCCACGGCTATCCCCACCACCACTCGCGACGCCGCTCCGTGCACCGACTCCACTCGTCCCACATCTCGTCGGCGTGGCCCCTGCGGTGGTCGTCGGCGCCGGATCCACCCACCACCGAGCGCAGGGAGAACCCGAGGCGACGCCCCTTCCTTCAGCATTCGCTGGCGAGCTACGTGGCGTTCCCGTTCCCGTTTGCGAGTCGCTTTCGGGTCACGCGGGTGGGAACTGCCAGCGCGGCGGTGAAGACGACGCCGATTGCTCGTGACGCCACCCGCGAAGACGGAGGTGCGTCGCCCGATGCAGCCGTTGCGATGGCGCCCACCCGCGTGTTGGGTGTGCCGTGGGTGAAGACTGAGCACCACACGCTCACGCCGAGATCACTGGTGGCGCTGTGCATTCGACAGATCTGTGTGCCGCTCCCCGTCCAGCCAACAAGGTCGTTCCCATCCGAGGTGGCCTCGATGATGCTCGAGTGGCGGCGCGGCCATGAGGCGCTGGAAAAGGAGCATTTCCAGTTTCTGGCGCGGTTCCTCTGTCAGGAATGGAAGTTGCAGGGGCTCTTCCACGTGGACGACTCGTGGTTTGACAACTTGGCCTTGGCGCCCCAACAATACCTCACGAACATTGACCTATCGCAATGCCCCAACGTCACCGCGCTAGGAATCGGTCGGTGGTCGCAGGTGGAGGAGCTCCCGAACCTCACGACGGCAGCGTTCGAAGGCTGCACTCAGCTCAGTACGCGGGTCCTGCACGTGCTGCAGCGCTCTCCCCGCTTGTCAAGCTTGAATCTGGCTGGGTGCAAACGTGTGGACGATCAAAGTTTGGTGGCCTTGCGGCGGCTCTTCCGCTTGAAGCATCTTGATCTGGTAGGTAGTACACGTAGGATCGGGTTCCAACGTGCTTGCTCACGGGACGTGTATGTGGCTTCTAACCCCTCCGTGTTTCTTGACCAGAGTGGGTGTTCTCAAATCACGGACGAAGGGTTACAGTGCCTGACGGGCCTGGCGAACCTGGAGAAACTGCTCTTGAGCCGCTGTTCCAAGTTGACGGATGCTTCCTTTGTTGACATGCATGTTACGTTCCCACGGTTAAAGCATCTCGATATTGCGCATTGCCGGATCACGTACGTGTGGATGGAAAACCACGTTGTTGAGTGATGGATGGAGATGTCGCTGATGACCCACCCATTTCTGATGCTTGGTTGAATGGAGATAGGGATGCGACACTGGCACACGTTGCGAGTTTAAATGCGTTGATTACTTTGGTCATTCGGTGGTGTCCGAATGTTTCCAATGAGGGCGTGGGGGCATTGTCAACGTTGACACAACTAGAGTATTTCGATGGCAGGCACTGCGATGAAATTTGTTTGATCCCTACGGAATGGAGTCGACTACGAGTGCTACTCTTAACGAGGACTGCATTCACAGATGCAGATGCGATGATCCTGAAGAATTTCCCCCGTCTGGAGGAATTCGACGTAAAGGCCTGTGGCATCGTTAAAAGGTATGTGTGAAGGAATATCTTGTGGATTGCTGTTCCAGCGGCAAACCTTGTGATATCTCACTTACTCAACTTTTGGTTCACCCTGGTTTACTTTTGTTCCGATTGATGCAGAGGGTTTGAATCGATCGGCGTTTTATCGCGACTTCAGCGTCTGACGTTGGCCGAGACACTGTTAGCCGATCCAGGCTTAATTCATATCTGCAAGACGCTGCCTGAGCTGGTCATGCTTGATGTATCGCATACCGAGATCACAGACTTTGGAACTAGTGGCCTCCGGAATCTGAAGAACCTAGAAGTGCTTCATTTGGATGCTAGTGGTATCACAAACCGCTCACTCGCTCACGTATCGACCTTGAAGAAACTTCGTCGGTTGGATTTATTTGGTGCAAGGTGCGTGAGATGATTGCCATAAGCCCTCCCAGGCTCCATGTCTGATTTTCTGTTGCCCGTACTAACACCTGGCACCATATTCAGTATTACGGATATCGGTCTTCTGCACTTGACAAGACTGCGCAACCTGAAAGAGTTGGAAATCTGTAGCGGGACCATTACTGACCGAGGAGTAGAGCTCATTTCGCGTATCAAGTCGCTGGTTCTTCTAAACTTGAGCCAGAATCGGTACGTTTAGAGACAATGGGGTTCTGTATTGTACGGGGTAGTGATGCTTTGTCTATGTGGTATGCGTAGAAACATCAATGTGAAGGCGTTGTACTTTATTCAGACATTGACGGAGCTCCAGCATCTTAATTTGTCGAACACGGCTATCTCTGCTGTATCGTTGCGCCATCTCCAGCGTACGTTGGCATGCATGGCTGCATCTGTGGCGATATGATCGCTTCGCTTTGTTCGACACATATACTGGGTGGGCTAACAAATGTTGTGCGCTTTCTCCGGCCTGATTACTAGCGTTGAAAGAATTACGAACGCTCTCCATCTATGGCTGTACCCTGGACTCTGCAGATGTTGAGATGCTACAAGGTGGGTCAATTATTGTGGTGTATTCAAACGAACCCCGCTAGTGAGTTCGAATATTAATGTTGTGTACCTGATTGATGCGCCAACTCCGTAGATGGTCACCCAAAGCTTCACTGCCTCCGGTGTGCATGAATGGTTTGCATTCATCAACCGTTTTCTGGTTTGGGCATGCGCTTATTTACAATGATCTAATGGGAGTACGATCAAAAGTATCGGATAGGGTAGGATGTTCTAGCGGCTTTCACCAGATACAACGGCGAATGAAATCCGTTTTATGATGGATAACAGCTTTTGGAGTCGTTTCACTCGAGGCCATTCTTTATTTAACCTTGGATGTGAGCGCCAGCCTTCCCTACTGGATGGCAAACCACTAAGCGAGGCTTATGGTGCCATACTTCATACTCAAGCATCTCTCAATGCTGCCAAGCTCACGCCTTTGACCACGTTCACCCTCCTCATCGTGGTGCCGCGCATTGTTGTCGTGGTCAAAAACCTGAATGCATCACCAGGCACCACATGCAAATTGGTTCTGACGATAGAACATCATGCAAGCTCGACATGAAAGCGCTCTTAAGCGTATGGAACACGAGTATGATCACCGTATGGAGGAGCAAGTAGACGGCCTTCGCGATAAAATGCGCTTGCTTCGTAAGTCATTGCTTTGGTCCGTTCACTCGCTATGTATCTAGCTGTATCCTGTAAGGTTGTGACGATGGTGTGAATTTTTGGATGGCATACAGAGGTCGACCGCAAGAGCAGTATTGACGCTATCGAGGCCACCAAGCAATCAAACAAAGATTATATTCGTCAGCTCAAGGCTGAGAACCGCGACTTGCGCAAGCAGCTGAGCGACGTTAAGCGTACAAACAATGGTGGCGGGACTGGTGGTATGGGAGGATCTGGAGGGATGACGAGTGGCGCTGGTATCGCAATGGTTGCCGGTGCAGCAGTGATGGAGTCGAGCGAGGATATGATTCAAGCGGTGGCTCAGCTAAATAAGCTACGCAAACAGCACGATGATGTACGGCATCGCGTGCAATCTCAAACCAGTTTACTTGAAGAACTAAAGGACGAGGTAAAAGATCTCGAACTCGAATCAAAGAAGCCCAGTTTGGAGGACACCCCAGAGACACGCAAGATTCGGATGTTGGAAAACCGATTGGACAAGGCAATGATCAAGTTTAATGAAGCACAAAGCATCCGCAAGACCTACGAACAAATCGTGAAGCGGCTCAAGGAGGAACGGATTGGCTTTGATAATCAGCTAGCTGCGCTTGAGCGTGCACTTGCAGCAAAGCAGCACGATTATGACGAGCTTGTTTTGTTATCTACAGATGCAACACATGCACGAGAAACCATATTGTTGGAGCTTGAGAAGGCACGGGGGCAGTACGAAGAGGATAAACGGGTGCGAGAAAAGGAACTTCGAGAGAAGCAGCAATACGTCAAGATCCGCTTGGAAATGAGCAATAGGCTCGACAAGAGGGAGAAGAGCAAAGCAGATGTTCTCGCCCGAGAAGCTGGTGATCTAACGAGCGAGGAGGAGAGACACCTAAAGAAATCTTTAACTGCTGCGGCACTCCAGCAAGGTGTTGCCGCCGAAGAGAAGAAGGAACATCGCAGCAAGATTGATATCTTTGAGAGTGCTTTCCGAAAAATTAAGGAGGCGACGGGTGTTAGCGACGTGAACGAGGTAATACAGAAAATTGTGAGTCAGGAAAGCACGACAGACAACCTTCTCACGTTGTCCAAGGAGAATCAGGCGCGGCTCGAACATTTGCAAGCCGAACAAGCCACGCTCAAGGCCCGGGTGGAAGAGCTCAAATACAGTGGTGCGGGTGGTGGCCATCGACGGAAAATGGTTGACGACCATGAACAAAATCTGGCGCTCGCCGCTGCAAAATGGGAGCGTGCAAAGCTCAAATACGAACGCTTGGCCAAGGTTTTGATCAGTGTCAAGGCTGGTGTGGAGCACCTGGTGGACAAACTTGAAAGCGTCCGCGAAGATGACCAGGTTGTGGTCGTCACGGACGAAACCATTGTGGACGCCTTGCAGGAGAGCGAGACGACTCTAGTGCGGTTGTTAAACCAGATTCGCAGTAGTGGAGGATCGACGTCCGGGGTTCCTGGGGGTGACCATGGATGTGGTCCAGGCATGGCAGCCGGCAGCGGTGCAGCTGCTGTGGCTAGCCAGAAGCGCAAGGAGCTCGGAGGCGGCGGCCTTGCTCGGGTGGGGTCTTTCAAGGGAGCTAGTTCTGTGAATGGAAGCAATGTGCTTGCGGATGTGACTGAGAATGAGATGCTGATGGCACGACCATACAATCAGAGAGTTGCCCTGCCTGGAGAATTAACAGCAGAGGAGATGGACCACGATGAAACCCTTCCTTCTGGGGTGATGCTTGGCGATAACGAGGAGGCACTGAGCCGCGAGCGAGTCAAGCGGGCGTCATCGCAGGTTGTCCAGGCGCAAGATAAGAAGAAGAAGCGGACACTAAAGAAGAAGTTGAAAGATCCGTACAACGATTCCGATGAGGAAGATGCAGGTGGGGGTGACGGTATTGGGGGGATCGGCGTGCGTGGTGGAAGCAATGATGACCGCTCTCGGTCAGCACTTCGATCGTCTGCTGCATCGCGCGTGTCGAGTCCATCCCCCACCAAAAGAAAAGGATAATGCTCCAGACAGCCCAGCCAGCCAGCCAGCCAGCCGTACCAGCCAGCCACTCACGAATTGAAACAGCTACGGCATCCGCAATGGAAGTATCGTCAGAGTCGGGTATTTGAATTAGTCCCATAGGAAATTCTGCTGTTCACTTAACATGAAGCTATGTACCTCGTCTCTGCCTGCGCACTTTGACGCATCTATCATTGGTCGCGTAGACCAATACGTCCCGATGCATATCCACATACAGCTTAGAAACTGAAGTGCTGGTTGGGCGAGAAGCCGAGCTCTTCCAGGGCTGGTAGCACGGCAAACTTGAGCATGGGTGGCGGGCCGCAGAGGAAGATCTGCGTGTCCGGGTCCGCGGCCGGCAGGTGCTCCTTGATCATGGCAGCGCTCACAAAGCCCGTCGAGTACTTCCAGTCCGGGCTCGCGTCGCGGTCAATCGTGTACCACACGTGCACGTTCTTGTGGTCGCGCTCCATCGCGTCCATCTCCTCGCGGCACAGGATATCCTGCTCCGTCTGGTTGGCCAGCAGCAGGTAGAACTCGGTCTTGTCACTATTATGATACAGAAAATAAATGGCATAAAACGCGAGCCCCGTCAGTTGGGTGAGGATATACCCTTGCAAAACGATGCACGTCCTCCCGAGCTCGAGCAATGCACGTACTCTGCGTCCTTGAGCGCGCGGCGGATCACCTGGAGCATGGGCGTGATGCCTGTTCCACCGGCAATCATGCCGATCTTCTTGGCGCGGCGCACCTCCGGCGCCGGGTCCTTGACGCGATGCTGGATGTGGATCTCACCCTTGCCCACGTACGTCAGCTTGCCCTTGGGGCCAGACACCTCAATGGTGTCTCCAATCGCCATGTTCTCCAAGTGCTGTCCATGCCATAGCAAGTCATATCGTTTCATTAGCCAGCACGAAACAAGACAGCAGAGTGGTGTGCCCCACTGGCATCCATATCCGTATCCATACCTGAGACATCTTGCCTCCATCCGGGAACTTGGGGTGCACGCCCTTGAAGTACACCTTGATGATGAGATCGACGTAGCCCTTGGCGTCGTCCGAGCTCACGGGCGTGTACGACCGCATGACGAGCTTGCCCTCCTCGTCGCGGTAGCGCAGCGAGATGTGCTGACCGACGGGCAGCCCCAGCACGTGCTTCTCGCTGGGCAGCTGAAGGCGGAAGCGGCGTGTGTCATGCGAGATGGCCTCCTTCTCGATGAGCGGCAGCGTCACGACGGGGGGCGTGCCGCCCTCGTACAATGCCGGCTTGAGGGTCCGTCTCGACACACTTTCGATGCTGTTCACCAGCAGGTAGGCGATCCCGGCGGACGTGGCCAGCACGAGGCCGATGGCCAGGAGCACGCGCTTGTCCTGCTGAATGTCGTCCCAGATATCCATGGCGCCTCAATGCGGGGAGGGCGTAGGCGTAGGCCTTGGCTTGGCGTGGCTTGGCTTGGACTTGGCGTGGTGGAACGAATCCGCTTGGCGCCGCGTGTTTCCGAGTGGTCGGCAATATGGCGCTCGGCTGGTGCTCCCGATGATGTCACGTGTTCACGCCGTGGATCAGGTGGACCGGACCGCAGGTGGCTCGACCAGCTTGACGGGAGGGCACTCTTTTGAATGTGGCATCCCAGGAATAGCGTGGCCCACACCATTCCTCACGCCATCACCATTGCGTTTTTGTACCTTTTGTTAATAGTGACGACAAGCGCCGCCTGTGAGTGGCTGGGCTTTTACGTTCCAGTAATATTACGTGTCAGTGAGATCCGAGAAAACGCTGCGACTGCGATGAGCGTGCGTCGCCAGGTACTGAGTGGCTACCGCCGCCTGCTGCGCACGAGCCGCGAGACCTTCCGTGGGGATGTGTACGCGATGGACCAGGCTCGCCTGGCGCTTCGTGAGAACTTCTTGGTGAACCGTGAGGTGCAGGACGAGGCGACGCTGCAGGAGCTGATCAAGGGCATTGACGAGGCCGAGAGCATGCTGCGCGACCACATTGTGCAGGGGCGACAGAAGCAGGACGCGCCGACGGAGGCACCGCGCTTTGAGGTGAAGCTCACGGACCCGCAGCGAAGCTCCATGCGCAAGGATGAGGAACTCACGCCGCTGACGGAAAAGTCGGCGAGTGAACCGCTAGTGGTCAACTCGGGGAACGTGTGCCAGCGACCAGGATGAGCCAGGATCCAAGCGCAGGCGAATGGATTGGGACTGGCGGTGCATACATGACAGTGTGCGGCGCATGACGCGCTCGATATTAAGTAACCACAAAACAGTCAAGCACTCAGGCGACTTAGCATGTCATGGTCTCTTGTCTATTGATGTTGGTGGTATTATATATACAAAGCAAGGTTGCTCTTGCCGATACACATGGGACTTCACATTAAAAAAAAAAAACGCACTGGAGACACACTTAGGAAATCCCTTGCGCGGCACATCGACAATCACGATCGCTCCGGGTCAGGTCTGCGTCGTCACCATCCCCATGCCCATCGCCGATCGTCCAGTGCGTGAACTGGTTTCCAGTTAATCGGCCTTGATGCGCATCTGGCTGGTCTTCCACGCGTCGTAGAGGTACTTGCCGTTGAGCATGTCCACCAGCGTGCGGAAGTTGGACTGCGGCTTACCCGACGCGGTGGCGCTCTTGGCCACCAGCTCGCCCTGGTCGTCGTACTCCTCCTCCTCTTCGTGCGGCTGCGAGAGCAGTTCCTGCTCCGACATGGCCTGGGACAGCCCGATCATGGCCACGAGCAGCGAGAGCAGCAGCAGGATGTAGCGAAGCGGGCACATGCTGGTCAGCGAGGACGGGCGGGGGTCTCCGTGGGGTCGGGTAGTACGTGTGCTGCTTGCTGGGCAAGTGCTCGAGTGAGTGCGGCGGCGCTTGCTTCCGCTCCCTTCGGCGGATCGGACAGGTATTACTACTGTTCTGTAGTTCTTGCTGGTTGACGAAGCTGCGATTGATTGCGGCTTGATGCAGTTGGGGTCACGCCCACGAAAGCTTCCACCACACCAAGTGGGTGCGGGTGCGTGACGGCCCTTTGCACTTGGTCGTGGCGCCAGCGCAGCACCTCCTCTTCCGGAAAGTCAGCCAGCAACGCAGCTCACCCACGCAAATAGGGGCGCCAGGTGGCCAGCCGTACCACCTCCTATCCACGATAGAATTCACAAACGTGATGACGGTGAATGAGATCTCAGGCTCAAAACTTGGGGGTGACATTTGATATCATGCCGGAACCACATACCAGGTGAAAGGTGAGCCCTACCCGCGGCCATGGCGTCCAAGAGGAGAGAGGCCAACGGTTGGGTCTTGATTGGGTGCGGGTGCCATCTGTCACACCTCACGTCACACCTCACCCGAATCCAAGCAATCATCAGGCGAACACGTGCCAAATGTGAGGACGTTTGTGGCGAGTCTCGTCAAATGTGGACCCAACTGGACGAAACTCAGCCGTGCCAAGCAATAACCGTATAGCGACAATTGACTCCATCATCGAAAATGCCTCCACATTTGGCAAATATTCATCATCACCAGATACGTACAGTAAATCGGAAGGCGGCCGGATCCGGGCTGACAGGGAATCTTGCGCTCGAAACGATGCGCCAAATTTCGGAGAACCCACTTGAGAATACACTGAACTGATTGATCTCCTTCCTTCCATGCTGGATACTTTTTTTTATTTTTAATTTTTTGGATAAGCTAAGGATGCGACTAAGGGGATCGTTGGTGGGTTGGTTTCTTGTGGCCATGTGGACTGAGCGCATCCATGGTGGAGGCGGTCGCCCTGGGCGTGAGCGGATAGCCCTCGCGCGCAACGAAGCCGTCGCGGCTGTGGATGCCCAATGCTGCGCAGGTAAATAGGAGCGGCTTGTTAGAGTTTGCGACCAACCTCTGAGCGAGCTCAAGCAACCTGCACGTACCTCGTAGCACACGGATGAGATCGCTGCGACGCTCGATGTAGTACATTGCCTGGTTCGTTTGCAATCGCAACAAGGAAGGGTTAATCGTATCTGTAGATTGGGTTGTACGGTGGCAAACGCGCACATGAACAAACGTACCTCCGTCTTGTTGGCGCCAATGTGGCACGTAAACACATTTGCATCCTTGGCTAGCGCTAGAGATTCCTTCAGTACGCCTGGTTGGTCCGCCGTGGGGACAGGCGCGGCACTGGGTAGCCCTGCTCGTCGCCCAGCATCGTCCTTGCTGTGATCTTCGTACTCTTTGAAATACGTGAATAAGTCGTCGTCGTCCAGTCCATTGCCAGCGCAGAACACAAAGTCGACCGGCTCATATGGCACTGCTGAGCTCCCACCACTAAGACCT
Organism: Pythium grandisporangium; assembly: GCA_023336285.1. Taxonomy (NCBI): domain Eukaryota; phylum Oomycota; class Peronosporomycetes; order Pythiales; family Pythiaceae; genus Pythium; species Pythium grandisporangium. The sequence continues at coordinate 9,919 of JAADWT010000387.1, forward strand.
GACATACTCGCGCGGCCAGCAGGAGAAGAGGGCTGTTCCACCTTCTTCAAAATCTCATCAATCAGCACGGTCTTCGTGACGCCCTGCATTCGCACCTCCACGTGGCTGGTACCCTGCAGGACCTCCAATGGCAGTGAACACAGCACGTCCTCCAAGTTCACCTGCATGTCTCGAGCCTGCATCGGCCCAAAGATCGGGTCTGTTTCTCCAAAGTGCCACGTCAACGAGCTTTCCTTGGTCTTGATAAAACTGCCCGGGGTGCGTTCCGTGAAGTACTGCATGATCGGTCGAACCACCTTTTTCCACGAAGGATCATGCTCTTCCTCCATCATTTCCCATTCCGACGTGCGTGGCAAGCGGTAAAAGTACCCCGATTCAGCTACCACGCCAATGCGACGATCATTCAGCCAACTGCCCAGGGCGTTACGCTCAAGACAGCTCATCAACAACACCGTGTTCCTCTTGTCAGCAGTAAGGTTCTCGATGATGCGCTTGATAAACGGCTTGGGCGGGGCGATCGCCGACAGCTGCTGTGTTGTCTCCTCCAGGAAGGTTCCTTCGCAATCCAACACAATCAAGCGCTTTTGACTTCGGGCATAGGCAGTCAGCAAGCGCGATGTTGGTAGTCTGATCAGTCGGCGCGATGACATCGGGCGAGGCATGGTCGACTCAAGATCAGTTAAGAAGCTCTTGCCCCAGAAGCTCGCCGAGTGGGTCTTTACGTAGCGATATAAATTCGTCTGGCGATATTCGCGCTCCATGTGAGGCAGTGTAAGCGCATGCTCCAGCGCAGTGGCAATCCCGCTCGTGTTCCACGGATTCACACGGATCGCACCGGACAACGATTGCGCACTGCCCGCAAACTCACTCAAGATCAAAACCCCAGGGCCATCACGGCGTGCTTCACACGGCCGAGTTTGACACATGACATACTCGTGGCTCACGAGATTCATGCCATCACGAATCGATGTGACCAAGCAAACGTCGGCCATGTTGTAGAGCGCGACGAGCTCAGTTGGTGAGACCGACTGATGGATGTAGTGAACGGGTGAATGCTGCAGTGTCCCATAACGTCCGTTGATCCTCCCTACCATTTCGTTCACACTAGCAGCTAGGTTCTGGTACTCGATAACGCCTTGGCGAGACGGGACGGCAATCTGAATCAGCACCACACTTTCGCGCCGTTCGGGGTACATGGAGAGAAATCGTTCCATCGCCAGTAACTTGTGTGGGATGCCCTTGATGTAATCCATGCGATCCACTCCTATAATAATTTTGCACCCTTTGAACTTCACGTTCAATTCGCGAATGCGTTCTTGTGTTTCTGGTGCATTTAGGATGCCTTCAAAGTGCTCGGGGTCAATTCCGATCGGAAAAACACCAACGGCAGAAAAATGATCTTCCCACTCGATTCCTTTGGGTGAAGATGAGGCCCCTGAAATCCGCGAGCATGCCGAAAGGAAATGCCGAGCATAGTCATACGTGTGAAAGCCAAGCAAGTCGGCGCCCAACAAACCTTCCAGAATCTGCTTTCCCACAGGCAGCATGCGGTACATCTCTGCCGAAGGGAATGGTGTGTGCAAGAACCACCCAATTTTGCTGTTGGGGTGGCGCTTCCGCAGCAAGGAAGGAAGTACCATGAGGTGATAATCGTGAACCCAGATGTAGTCACCTTCTCGATATACCTGATTCACTGCTTGGGCAAACCGCTTGTTCGCTAGCTTGTACGCATCCCACAAACGGAAATCAAACTTTTTCTCGCTTCCAGCGCGCATCAACGGGAGCGGGACGTAGTGGAACGTGGGCCAAAGAATGTCGTTGCTAAAGTCGTTGTAATACCGCGACGCAATCTCCTTCGACAGGAACACGGGCACGCAATTGAATTCCTTGGCCAGTTTTTCGCGTACCTTTGCCTGGTCTTCATGCGCGATCTCTTCACCCAGCCAGCCAATCCAAATGAATGGGACCTCGTCGCGAATTCCATTAAGCGCCGTGACCAAACCTCCTGAGCTCATACGAAATGTCCACTCTCCGGTGGATTCATTCCGTTGAATGGATATGGGCAATCGATTCGAGACCATGATCAGTCGACGGCGTGAGTCACCCATTGGAGGTAGAATCTCTTCTTGTGGTTTCTCCGTCTGAATTTGCACCATCGACAACTGCCTTTGCAGCTCCTGAATGTTCACCAGCAGTTCTTGCTCTTTCGCGTTCATTTCAGCGACCTCTTCATCATCGTACGTGAACACACCAGACATGGTGCGCGATCTCGAGGAAACAGATCGCGTTGGCGAATGTGCCCCTCGCTGGGCGGATACAACCGAAACTCGCCGGCGCTTCTTCTCCCCATCGGTGCCCAGTTCACTCACTTCGGACGACGACGAGGACGACGAATCGCTGTCGGAGCCATCGATGGAATCATCGTCGGAGCTCCTGCTTTCTGCATCCTCGCCCAATTCTTCTCCTGCACCTAGTGAGCCGCCGTACCGCGCGCGTGGCGAGCGCATGTGCTGCCGTTGGTGCCGTTGGAGCTGTTGCTGTTGCTGTTGCTGCTGTTGCTGCTCCTCACGTGCCAATCGTTGCTGCTCGAGGAATGACGCGAGTGGGAGTGGAGAAGAACTGTGGCCCTGGGATCCACTGGAAGCGATGGCCTCGTCCTCCACAGACAAGGCGCGCTGTCGGTCACGTGCTCTCCACGCAGACATGCTCAGTGGGTGGGGCGGGGTGCTTGGTGGTCGCTGCTTGTCCGTCCGTCCGTCCGAGCCCTGCTGTCGTCTTCAAGATGCTTCCTGATGAGACAACTGCCGTGACACGATCCGCGGCCCCACTCGTCGCAGACGGTGTACCACCCAATCGGTACATTCCGACCTCCCATCGGTACCATATACCAGGTACATTCTCTCTCTCTCTCTTTCTGTAGCCATGCTGAACCCTGCACATCAGACCCTTATTCGCCCGCTTACCGTAATACAGTCTGGCGTTGCTGTTGGCGTTGGCGTTGCTTCGTCGCCTCGTTTGCCCCCTCGGCATTGAACCCGCAGACGACGACCTTCAGCATGAACCGGAAGGGGTCGATGCGCAAGCTGCGGCGCAAGATCGCTGGCAGCTCCACCTCCGCAGCGACGCCATCTCCATCTCCAGGCGGCGATGACGACTCTGCCCAGGGTGCCGGGACTACTGGCACTAGAGCAGCTACTGGTGCGGGTACAGGTGTTGGTGCTCGCGTCGATGCGCGGATGGCGCCGTCCCAGTCGCCCGCTCCGCTACTGATCTCGGACAACGACGCGCTGCCTCCAAGGTCCCCCATCGCGACCACGAGCACGACCTCGACCTCGATGCTCACCATGTACGGGCGGGTGGTGTCCCCGCCGTCCTCGACTGGCTCCAGTCCGGCGCGCCGCCGAAGCCACAAGAGCATCGCGTGGGTGCCGGATAACCTGGCCGAGCGCTGCTACAAGTGCCAGGCGGCGTTCACGCTCATGCTGCGGCGCCACCACTGCCGCCGCTGCGGAAACGTGTTCTGCGACGCCTGCTCCCAGTCGCGCATGCCGCTCGTGTCGGCCGGGTTCCCGACTCCTGTCCGAGTGTGTGACAAGTGCTCAGGCGCCGCCAAGCGCGCGCATGCCCGGCTGGTGGAGGACCGGCAGCAACACCGCCTCTCCGACCACCGGGACGCGTTCCAGCAGCAGCACGACCATTCCAATGGGCACCGTCAGACGCCTCCGCGGGGTGGGGCCCTCTACCAGCGCCAATTCTCCGCGACAATGCCGCTCCCCGTCACCAGTTCGCCATTGTCGGGGGCCGCGCCCGCCTCGACTGACATGGCCTCCTCGCTCCGCGCCCACGGAACGCTGCCGCGCAGTAGCGACAGAGCGACACGCACGCGCGGCCCATCGCATGGCCAGGTGCTGATCAGCTCGCGGGGCCACCATCAGTTTATGCATCACTACCAGCCTGCGTTCACGCGCACGTGTACCACCAACGACCATTTCCGATCCCCCCGAAGCATCAGCGCGCCCACCATGGATGCGCTCGTGGGGAACCACTACTACGACGGTAGCCACTCCATAGGCGAGCTCCATGAGTTTGATGACGAGGAAGATGAAGAGCGGAAGAGTCTGGAACGACGCGTCGGTCTCTGTGACGATGGCGACAGCAGCAGCATGTGCAACTTACCTGGAGAGATGGTCATGGTGCGCAGCGAAGGCGTGCGTTTGCTACGCGCACTGCACTTGAAGACGCTGCATAACATCTCTGGCACGCTGATCATAACGAACTATCGTCTCATCTTTAATCCATATGTGGATGAGACCGTGGGGGAGGGCGGCACCATCGAAAATTGTATTGTCACACGCAATCAGTGGGCACGCCAACCATTGCGTGCCTACCTGGCCATCCCGTTGATGGCCGTGGAACACATTAAACGGAAGGAAACAGCTGAAACGGACTCGGGGTTCCTTGATCTCACCACCAAAGATTTTCGGCATGTGCAATTAAGTTTTCAAGGGCTCGTGTCCAACCAGACGTTCAATCAGTTTGATCGTACAATCACTGTGATTCGCCAGTATGCATTCGGTGAACCAACTGCTGTTATGGAGCTTTTCGCACGTGTATCCGCAGCGGCATCATCATTCTCGTCGCCTTTCATCAAGAGTGAAAGGACAGCTGCTGTTGAGACGACGGGGTCAACTTTGTACAACGCTGTGACCGAATTCCAACGCATGGGGGTAGTGTCGGGCGCTTCAAACAATCGCTGGCGTATCAGCCCGCTCAATTCGCAGTATCAACTTTGTGCTACCTACCCATCGTTGCTTGCTGTGCCCGCTGCTGTGTCGGATGAAGTGCTTTCTACTGCTGCGACGTTTCGCTCAAAGGCTCGGATTCCAGTTCTGTCATGGCGCGATTCCCAGACCGGTGTGGTCATCTGTCGCAGCTCACAGCCGCTGGTGGGATTGGGTCAAAGGCAATGCGACATGGATGTGGCTCTTATTCAGGCGATTTCTGTTGCGAATCCGTCGTCCTCCAAGCTCGTCATTATCGATGCTCGTCCTTGGAAGAACGCTGTTGCTCAAAAGACTGTCGGTCGTGCAGGCTACGAGCTAACAGAGCATTACGAGACACGACATTCCGGTGAAATTTCAGAAGAATTCGAAGTTGAGGTGGACAATAAAGACAGTGGCGGTGCTGCTGCTGCTGCTGCGGCCGCATCAACGGTACATCCGTCGCTCGTTCTGACGGAATGTAAACTCATATTTATGGGTATCGAGAATATCCACATCATGCGCAAGAGCTACAACAAGCTGCTCGACCTGTGCATACGAAAACGTGATAATGATGACAAATGGCTCGAACACTTGGCATCAACAAGATGGATGGATCATCTTTCTAAGATCCTAGATTCGGCTGTGGAAATTGTACGAATCGTTCGTGAACAAAAGTCAAGTGTGCTTGTACACTGCAGTGATGGTTGGGATCGCACGGCTCAGCTTGTGTCACTTGCCGAACTGATGCTTGACCCGTACTACCGCACAATTGATGGTTTTCAAGTGCTCATCGAAAAAGAATGGTGCAGCTTTGGACACAAATTCCGAGCTCGAACAGGACACGGAATCAATCCGAATGCCTCGTCTGATATATCTCCGGTTTTCCTTCAGTGGATTGATTGTGTGTGGCAAATTCATCGGCAGTTCCCATGTGCGTTCGAGTTCAGTGATCGCTTTCTGATCCTTATTCTGGATCATCTTTATTCGTGCCGCTTTGGTACCTTTCTGTATGATTCGGAGCGTGAACGGCGTCATCTTGAGAGTCGAATGCCCACTGGATCGCTGTGGGCATACCTGCGTTCTATGGAACCAAGTTTGCTGACGAATCCATACTATCTTCCACCGCGTGTAATGCACAAAACTGATTGGGCAACTCATATTACGATGACTCGTCAACGGCGCTCGAGCTCACCCATTTCTGTTGCTGACGGCAATATTGGGCAAGGGTGCAACAATCAAAAATCGCGGTCGTATACGCAAACTCTGCGTCAGACCCATGGAGCAGATTCTCACGGACGTACCACGCAGAAGAGAGATAACGACACACTGAGAATCGACAGCGACGACGAAGATAATGCCACGACTGCAGATTTGGATGAATTTATGATTGCTATACGATCAGAAATCACGAATGACGAGCTGAAACAAGACCTCCCATCTGATTTATCCGAAAGTCACACCAATTATGTTGAAGAATCCGTGGATGGATCCTCTCATTGTTTTCATCAGATTATTCACGACTTGGACTACGGTTCCGTGTACCCGCGACCAACCGAAACAGGGCAATCTGTCGGGACTTTACAGATGGGTTTGGCACCAAGTATTATCCGATCCAGCGGGGCTGTAGCCGTTACACCTGATTTACAAGTGTCGTCTCCGTCATCGCCATCGTCTTCCAGTACTTTTGCCCCCCTTTCTAGCACGATGGGCAGTGCTCTTAGTGAATCTGATGGGGATGGAGCGACGGATGACAACAGTGAAAAAGCAATGGATAATGACACTATCGTCGGGCATTCCTTATCTGCTACATGTGACGACATTTTACTACCAGCCACGTCTACTCGCGCACTCACCTTCTGGTCGGGATACTATCTCCGGTGGCACCCATCGAGCGCTACTCAACGGCATGCTACTGTTGTTTTAGAAGCAATGCACCGTGACCTAGTTGCTCGTTTGGAATATACGACAAGCGAGCTCGCTCGCCTCTCGTGTCATACACGACGCCGAGATCCAACGACTGAATCTTCATCCAGTTCATCTATTGGCAACAAGATTTATGCCGCACCTTTCGATGATCAACGTGGCGAAAGCGACTCCAGAGGCAAGATGCGCGATCTATTAGAGCGTCGACAGCGCGCGATCGAGGCAGTGAACATGGAATTTGAAGACGAGCTATCCCGGATGTTGAATGATCAGTTCCAAGCTCCATGTAAAGTCCAACAAGTAGTTTAGTACAGCGAAATAGTATTCCTACGTTGGAACAGTGGGTTGGTCCCTCGAGCGCATTTCCCCACGGGGCGTTAATGACTACTGCTCACCATGCAAAGACATTCCGGCGGATACACTACCTTCAGATGCGTGCGCGCGAAAAACATCCATCAATCTAGAGCTCAAAGTGATAGCTGTCATGGCGAAACATTGCGATTGATGGTGCGAATGCTCATTCCTTGCGATCGCTGCTGATCCTAGGCTACAATCAGACGTGATACTAGTGTTCATTCGTGAGAGACCCAGATGGTCAGTTGCCAAGCTACGCTTTCCCCGTCTTGTCACAGTATATGGGTCGGATGTCGGACGCGAAAGAAGTGAGGGACACAGCCAATTCCATGGGGATCACTCCACCAGCTGTATATCCATGCGAATCTGAATTCGGATGGCTTGGATCGGGCACAAGGTTGGATCCACACCAGCAGCGTTGGTCTCTTGTCACTCTTTGGCGCAGGTTTCGATTCGATTGTGTATGGCTCGTACTGTACGCCATATTCAATGTGGCCTGCTTTTACTGTCGCTTCTCACTGTATCCGCGAGATACTTGCGTTCGTATGTGGCCCGCGATAGCCAAGGGTAGCGCAGAGCTCGTGCTTGCGAATTGCGGTTGGACGTTGCTCTCACTGTGTCACCGATGGATTGATTATTTACGCCCTCGTAGTGGTGCAGCATCCCACGTGAGAACTTTTATGCAGCTACCCTTGGAGAAACATCGCCACTTTCACACCCTTGCGGGTAGTGTGGTGCTTGGGATGTCGCTTGTACACTCAGTCGCCTGGGCAATGGTCGTGTATGAAGCACGGACGTGCCCATCCGAGGAATGGCAAAGCTCAGGCCTTCAACATTTACCGTTTCTTCGCAATTCCGGGTCGGTGGCAGTACTGTTGAAGCGGCTACCAGTGTGGACAGGCGTGGCAATGGTGTTTTCGGTGATGCTCGTGTTACCGTTCACGGTTGCCTGTGTGCGCCGTACACACTTCCAGCTTTTCGCGCGCATGCACCTCCTACTATTATTCCCTTTTCTAGTGCTACTACTGGTACGTTTCGACAATCGTGGGATTTCGAGAATGCCGGCCTTGCACTCACACAACCACTCACACATGTCTTCTTTCATGGCCCCTTAGTTTCACGGAGCTGCTCAATGGACAAGCAGCATTCAGGCGCCATTGTGGGTGTTTCCGCCTCTTGTGCTCTACCTTTTCGAGAGACGACATCGCCTCCCCCTGAACGATTCCGTTGGTCTAGCACTTGAATGGGATGGTTGTCGCAACGCTTGTCTGGTTCGTGTATCTAAACCCACGCGATTTGCCCATAGACATATGCAACCCGGAATGGTACGTGGTTCTACTCATCATCTTAAGTGTTGTTTTGCATTCCAAGGGTCCTAACGAAATGTGGCGCATGTGCTGTTGTCCCCTCCCCCCCCTCCCATCCACATTCTAGTTCGTTTACCTTCAAGTTCCGCGCGTATCTCGCACTGAATGGCACCCATTTACTATTGCTTCTGCACCCGAGGATCCGTTTGTTGAGCTTCATATCGGCATCGTTGGTGAGTGGACTCGCGCCGTTGCAGAATTTTTTCCAACGAAAGTACTCCAACCTGGTCAAGAAGCACTCAAAATGCGCCTCGATGGACCCTTTGGTACACCCATTGTAGCCTACCGGCTGTACACGCATGTAGCATTCATCGCAACAGGAATGGGTGTCACACCCTTCCTTTCAGTCATCCGGCATCACTTGCATATGTGGCGCCGAAAACTGGTCAACATCGACGATAGTGTTGAACAATCCAAGAGCGTAGATGTGCTGCCATCGACCATGCAGCTCATTTGGGTTGTCCGCGATCTTGATCACGGCGTGCGTTGGCTGTTGAACACTATGGAAGAATATCGAGATGTCACGGTGGGGCTCGCCGCGGCCAAGGCGTTGCGCATTGATGTTATTGTTTCGACCCCACGGGACGAATACGCTTCGCACCACACCCATCCGTCTCCATGTATTTACGTGAGCTACCCTGGTGGCCGGCCAAGTTGGGGCGACGTGGTTCGGTACTGGTTATCGAGTACAATTATACACCCAGAGGCAGCTGAGAAGAGAGCAATCTTCGCGTGCGGATCGAGATCCGTTACTTCAGCTATTAAGCGTGTCGTGGCTCACCTGCACCGAGAAAACTCGGGGTTTCCTGCTCCAGAACGTTATGTTCACATCGATGTGTTTGCTGAATCGTTCTCGTAGGGTAATAGTCACCACCCATCGTAGCTGGTATGCTGCAGTCCATTGTACCCGAGCACATATTCCATCGGCTTTGCCAATATGCACGTGAATCTAATTCCATCGAATAAACTCATACATGGTCCAAGAAACCGCGCAGAGAGGAGCTGACAAACCGCCATACCAAAGAGCATAAGTGAATACTGCAGTAAGATTCAGTGGTCATGAACAACTCTATTCTCAATACATTAAACCGCAATGGCGAACTATGTGCACGACAACGCGGACGCATTGAATAACAATGTTCTGGAATGGATATCGACGGGGATGGGGCTGAGTCGAACGAGACTGGAGGGAAGGTACGAGGAAGCCGTCTGGAATGCCCTACCGTTTTGATGAATAACGATATCGAGAGGCTTCGATGAAGACATTTTGACTTGCTTACTTGCTTTTGGAAGCGTAAAAAAGCCCCCACTTTTGATCACCCTCCCCACAGCGCACCAACTTAGCCTTCCAGCCATCGACGATAGCGTCGAAATCCTGAACTGACGTCTCCTTTATGAACTCGTTTTTGTTGGCTTCCGTGCGTTTCAATTCATCTTTCAGCACATCAACAAACTGTTCCGTGCGATCTTCAGCTACGACAGCAGTGAAGCCGACACTCTCCAATACTCCAGCGTACTGGGCGGGGGACAGCAGGTGATAACCCCGACTAGCCACGTAGGCTTTGAAGTGAGGGGTAGCGTCGCTCTCCCCACAACAATAGTCCGAGATAAGCACTCGACCGCCTGGCTTGAGCCAACGGAAAAACTTCGCAAAAAGCGCCTTCTTGTCCTCGATGTGCAGGATTGTGTCGCGCGAGTATACCACGTCAAACGATTCGGCCGGGTATTCACGCTTCGTGGCATCGCAAATCTCGAACTCGACATCAATATCGGGCAGACTCATTGAAGCTTCGAGTGCGCGGTGCACCATGTTCGTGGACAAATCGATACCAACCACGGAGACCCCGAATTGTTGAGCCATATAGAAATCCCCACCACCAATCCCACAACCAACATCCAAGACTCGTTCTCCTGGCTGCAGGCTCAACTTCTCGACGAACTCCGTGGTCGTCGATTGGCCACCCGTGCTCACGTAGCCTTGACCAAAGATCTTCTCGTAGCGAGAGATGCTAGTAGTTGAGTATTGCTGCTCGTCCAAAAATTTCTGAAACGACTCAATTGACTCCGCAGTACCCGTCTTCGTTGACTTGCTGTATGTGAAGCATACTTGGCCGTTGTTCTTCTTGATCTTGCGGTACACAGCAACACTACTTGACGACTCGAGTTCGAGAAACCCCACAGCATTGTCCTCCTCGACGACGGCGGAGCTAAATACTCCAACGTAAAAACTCGGGTGGCGGTAGTTGGTAGGATTGGTGCTGCGTTTCGTGTCTCCAGACTGACGAAAGCACGATTCACGAAGAAAAAGTTTGCCTCCAGGCCGTAGCCACTTGATTGCCTTGTGCGCAAAGCGCGCGACCTCTTCATCGCTCAGGTACATGAAGATCCAGTTCGAGAAGATGACGTCGAACGAATTGGGTTCGCATTGAAGCTTACACACATCTTGGCATAGAAACTTAACGTTTCCTAAGTGCCCGTTGGCTTGCTGGTTGACCTGGTGGAATTCTTCCATGAACTCGACAGCCACCACCGATTTCGCAGTCTTGCCGATCACACTCGTGTACCGTCCGATCCCTGCCGCCAGCTCTAGAACGTCCTTGCCCTCCATTTCAGGCGCCTTCTCTAGGATCTCGGGAATTTCCAGCTCGTGCAACGTCCGCGCATTCGAGTCAAGCATCATCCCTTCAAATGTCGCATTGGAACTGACAAGCAAGCATACAGTCAGGATCCCCATCCAGTGTAACCCTGACGCATTTCTACGTGGGCACAACTTACCTGTGCTCTTCCCAGTATGCCTTCATGGCCATCCTAGTTTCGCCGCCAGTCATCGTGGTGGCTTGGAACTCTTCGTGCTGTCAAACTTGCAGGAAGCGTGAATGAAGACGTGCTCCGTAGGCTATCTCTGAGGACCGATGTGAGTGATTGTTGTCGGACCAGGATTGTTGCAGAATGCGAAATGGGAGCAAGTGCGAACACAGAAGCTCAACCCCTTCCTCAAAGTACCGTATACTTGAAGTACAAGTACAATGATCTTCTCCTCTGTCTCTGTACGCGACGGCATGATGCGGTACACTGCCCTGTGTCGTGTTTGAATCTCCCTGTCCGGGATGACTATTGGAGCAATCATTGGCCAGTATCCTGGCGCCACGTGATGAAGTGGTGCACGACGCGCTCACTTCAACGGGGCATGTGACGCGCTCCTGGCGTCACGCACCGTCTTGAACACGTGCTCCAACTGCATTATCCGTCAAGACAAAGGGATAGGAGCTTGGCAACGTCAAGGTAAAAGCGGTTCACATCGGAGTACTTGAACTGCGAACGAAAGAATGTGGAGCCGAAAAGGTGGTACCGGTACGTTAGGTACCAAATAATGACGTGTTTTTGGTCTCTGTGCGATCAGGCGTGGCAATCTCCCATTGGCTGGCCGGAGCAGACACAGATCTGTGACATAAGCAGCACCATCCCTCGTGTTGCTCGCAATGCTGTATTTGGGACCGACACACATTTACGAAGTATTGGGGGCCGACATCCCAGCGTGCGGTTCGAAAGCGCACGC
>JAADWT010000388.1:0-21849 GCA_023336285.1 Pythium grandisporangium
CAAGGCCGAGGCGGGTCAGACACCCGAGACAATCGACTGGACCGAGTATTATGGGTTGAACCAGCTCCTAGGCGCTGCCAAGCCCGAGGAGGCTCGTTCAAATTTGCGAGGTGTCGATCTCCCCAAGTTTGATATGGCCCGCGCGTTGAAGGAAGAGCTGAGCCAGGTATCCATCTGGATTCAGTTGCATGAGTATATGTTGCCCCTACTACTAGACGGGGATGGCGCTCAGGAGGAGCTGGAGCCGGCCGCGCGCCGGCTGAAGGAAGCTATGGCTCAACCACGTGAGACGATCAACTAGCGCAAGGTCTACGGTAGGATGCGCTGATACGGCGGTCGCTCCCGGAGAATGTGAGCCTACAGCGACGGCTAATTGTATCGTATAGGCCATGCCTCATGCCACACACGCTCGATCCAATGCGCATTTGCCGTGCCGAATAATCCATTGAATGTTGATCCTCTGACAGATCAGGCTTCATCTCGTTCCTGGCTTCTTGTGAGTGCTTAATTTTCTTTTCCATTGTCGTTCGCAGTTGATACGGAAGTCATTCGAACGGAGCTCGGTCCTTGTCGCGATCACAATTACTCGGGCGTATCCATGTTGACGCGCCTCGTATGCTCGGAACAATGCTACAGAACACGTTTCAACCTTGTCAGTATATGGAAATCATGCTCGTGCTCACGCAATCGCACAGCATCCCCCCACGTTAGCAGTTGCTATGTGACAGTGACCATCTCGTGCTGCCAGCATCCATCGCGTTCTCTTCATGTCTACATACCCGTCGTTAGACCGCCAGCACCGCCATGCTTACAGCTCGGGTGTACAATATTCACAGGATAGGCCAGGATCCTGCGGAGGCCAAGCTGTGATGGCGACAATACTTGGAATACCCCACGTGCTCTCGGCATGGCTGTCGGCACCCTCTCATTCCCGTACCTCCTGCCAACTCCTCAAGCCAACGGCAAGCCTTCTACCCGCCTCGATCGTTCTCGTTGGTCGCATCAGGATGGTCACATTGTGGCAGACCATCGTCCTCCTAGCCGCTGTGCCTGCCACGTTGGTTACGATCCAAGTGGGTGGCGTGGCAGCCAAAGCTGAAGCCGAAGCTGAGGTGAACGCCACGCGCGCCTTGAAAGAGGCCGTGGACCAAGTGATTCGGTTGACGGATGATCGGACATGGTTCCACCGCAGTGACGGCATGCAGGATGTCATACGGGCGTTGGAGGAGGACGCAGCGCAGACGCATCCGCTGGTGAGCTAGGCCCTGGACTCGGTAAATGACCAGCGCCGTGTCTTGAAAGCCCCAGGGTCGATGCAGGACGCGCAGAGCTTTCAGTTTGTATACGCGTTCGTGTGATGGAACGAAGACCGAGGTGGAGCTGGCCAATATTCGTGCACTGAAGCCATCCCTGGCCCAGTACGGACACGCACAGGAAGGTTTGCACAACGAGTGTGGGCTTCCAGCGATTAGTAGCATGTTCTGCCTCGCCTGTGCGATGGGTTTTGTATTGCAGGTGTCGTGACGGGACGAATATTACAATAGCACATCTCTTGATTCCTCAAAGTCACTGTCGATTTGCTGTTGCGGATTCCAAATGACCCGGCATGTCCCCGTAGTTTGAATAGGAGACGAATCTGTGGGCCGAGTGGATGTTGGTAGGATGCCAGAGTAGTACGAGATCCAAACACGTTGGTCGTAGATATCTTCCAGCGGTCTGAACGTACCAGTTGATCCGGCGGCGAAGACCGCATACATCGCCAGAACAATAGCTCAAATCCGAGTTGCAGACCGTATCATGCTGATGGACAGCTTACCGTGCATTGCTGGTACCTCCTTGGAACTATGCTCCGTCGGCCTCGGGTAGGGGTTGCGATTGCCGCCACCACCTCCATGAGGAGCACAAGGGCGTAAACCACTGGGGGCACTTGTCTGTCGGTCGATGGGGGCGACAGCGCTCATCACCACCTCCACCTTGTCCTTCGTCGCTATAGAACAATGTGGTCGTGTGCGGCCCGTCGTAATGACTCGAACGATACCATACCCATCCATTGCCACGGCTGGGAGCGAGCCAAATCCTATTCAGCTTCCCTCTCTCATTCCCGCAATTTTTTCGAGCTCGTCCCCTCAAACTCCACTCGACCTCTGCGCTTCCGCTTGGCACTTGTACGTTCATTCAATCAGCATGGTCACCACCTTCCAGTCCTCGACATTCGCCTCTGTCCTGGCTTCTCCCCACGCCAGTCTTGTGGCGGCGGGCATGACCCCGCTCAGCCCCCCGCTCGCTCACGACTGTTGATGCAGACTTGTACCGTGCGCTGGCGATATGGGATACAGATGCAGAGGCGGAGCAGGCCGCATGCTAAATGCCGTCGACGAGTTTATTCACCTGGATATGGTTGTCGTCATCGCGACGATGGCAAGGAGGAAGAGGCGGCGCACGCGACTCGTGCGCTGAAGATAGCCACCGCCCAGCTGCCGCTTCCTGGGTATCAATATGCCGCTGTCCCGCTACGTTCGCGAGCAATGGCCTTGACAATGATGGCTTCAGCGAGCGAACGAGAAGACATGGTGCGAGGGGTGCTACTGAGAAATAACCCCGCACGAATAATAAAAAAGAAAGCACAAAATTCTGGTAACGGTTCGATTGCTCTGACCCATTCATTCTATTTCGCGCGTCCCTCGCCCGTTCGCGAAGCTCGATTGTATGTAGGCTACCCAGTACCAGTACCATGCAACAACCCGACGCACTGCCCATGGTCCATGTACCGTTCGTGCTCTCTGTCTCTCGTTGGGAGAACAGTGACTTGGCTTTCAAGCTCGACGAGGCCTCGGTGATAGGCGATGACTGCGAGTCTGACCACCGCGAGCATCCTACCGACGCTGATGTTCTCGAATATGGTACATTCTTACCCTACTTATGGTCGGCTGACTCTTGAAGGAATCACGCGAGTCCGGCAGCTCACAGCATCTCCGTCCGTCTCCCTCCTTGGCAGTAGCATACTGGCTGCTGGTGACCGCGTGACGCTGTGATCAATCGCATGCCCCCACATGTGCCCAAGCTCAACGTTGTACCGCCCTGTACCGCCATGATTACACTCGTGGTGTAAAGCGGAGGAGGAGGGGGAGGGGGGTGGCTTCCTACCTCACTCATTCTTACATACCCAGCCACCTCCCCAAGCTCTTATAGACACGCTCGTTCTTCTGTATCACCGTCTACAATCCACATGGTCAAGACGTTCATGTCCCCCATCTTCGCGGCTGCCACGCTTGCCGCATTGGTCACGACCCATGGCAGTGTTGTAGTGGCTAGCCCCACTACGAAAGCCGAGCTGATCGTCGAGCATGTGCTAGAGAACGCTGTCCCCACGACGCCACCGATCCGCGCTGAAGCAAGCCGTTGCCCAGGGCTGGATCACAGACCTGATGTTTGGTCTCTGGCTGTTTGGCCTTCGCGGTGATGACGCCCAGCAAGAAACAAAGCAGGCGACTCGTGCACTACTAGTACGTGCGGTCAACCCGGAGGATTCGTATCGTTGGCGTCAGCGTGATGATGAGGATGAAGGCACACCAGAAGAGGTCGGGTGGATGCCGCGCACTTTGCAGGAAGACGTAGCTCAGGGCGTCATAACGGATGTGATGTTTCTAATCTGGTGGTTGGGTCTTCACGACGAGAGCGCACAGGAAGAGGCGGCCAGGGCCACGCGGGTATTGACGGAAGCCGCGGCGTAGCTGGCGCTGCTTGTGTCGTGGTGGTGGCCCTGCAACCACCATTGTGACGGCAATCAGTCTGCAGCGCCACGAGACAAGTAGATACTGTGAAGGAGGGCTAAAATACCTTGCCGCGCGTACTCGGCTGTTTGAATTCCAACCAGCCAACGAGTATTACACGTGTGGCAAAGGGAATGATCTTTTAAAGAGGCTACACCAGGCATATTGGAAGCTGGTATTGTTGTTGTTGTTGTTGCTGCTGCTGATGTTTATGCCTGTCGCTAATTGTTGATCCAGTCTGTCGAACACCATGCCGTACCAAGAAAGGTGCTTCCAGTGCTGCTGAAATCTATTGAACATTATCCAACAAGCCATATTCACACGTGTTCCCCTCCCTCGTCAGCAGTCATGGCCAACAGCAAAGCGGTAGAAGGACGTTGCTGTCGATACGCCATGTGGACATGACGACTGCCACCAAGACAACCGTGAACAGTATCAACACCGCCACCTGCACCACGCAGCTGGTGTCCCCAAAGGTGTCGAGCTCTTGCACGTGCCGCTTCTGGTATGGAACTAGGGGCAGAGCGACCAGAATCACCACGATTCGGAGCGCGAACTTGACCAGTATCATGCATGACGTGGCGCCGCATCTCGCTCGTGTCCTCAGCCAGTGAGGTCTCATAGTGCGACACCACCGTGACCAGCAGGTTGTAGCTAGTGGTGCCCAAGAGCGCGGCCATTCTAAATACCGTGGTGATCAGCGCGTAGGTCGTGGCCTCGCATCCAGATTCCGAGATTTCCACAATCGCGAGCAGTGTGTCCAGTGCCATGGCCACGTTGATCGTCATTTGTATTCGATCTGCGGCTGAGGACAAGGAAGCCTAGTTCTTCACCACTGGTCGAGGATCACCCACGAGTTCCATGAGTAGCTGCAGAGTCACGCCGAGGGCCAAAGAGATGACCCGCGAGCAGGTCACGGAGCCCAGCAAACGATGCAACCTGGTGGCGAGGGATGAACTAAGCCTGAAACCAGTCTGTGAAGATTCCATTCCGACCCGCGCACGTCGTATCTCACTGCCGCGGTCTGAAAGGAGCCAAAGCCCAGCAGCTGCCACACGCGAAGTCAATCATCACTATCCATACCACAAAGTGGGTACGAACTCGTATGAACTGCGGCAGCAGCGTGCCGCCGTGTTCCGGTGAATCACAGGCCATCACCGAATGCTGGAGGCGCCCCAGGAAAGTGCCCAGGTAGCGCAGCATGAGGCTGTGGTGTTGCATCGTACCGCGTGTTCGGTGATGTTCGCGGTCGTTGCCATCATAAAGTGAACCTCGTAGGTAATACGACCCTGTAACGAAGCAATTGTATTGACGACGCCGTTGCCACGATTTAACGGTTCTGGTTGGCTCTGACACGCACCGATGAGTAGTATCAATACTACGACGACCCAGCCCAGGAAGATGCACGGCTTGCGGCGAAATTGATTGATGGGCACTGCATCTGTGAGCAAAGGCTTGCAATACCAGCCACACTTGAGCAAGGCCTGCATGCCGTGCTCGCGAGACGGCACGTAGTGCAGGTATACCGCGAAGAAAGAGGATGCGAGCCTGTGAGGGCACTGTCCATGAAGCCGAGAAGCACCCAGTCGATTGCAAATCCCATGCGGCTGCGTGTGGCGATGGAGACGGGTCCTCCAGGTTGGATGGGTCCCGACGTAATCATGGAGGAAGACGTGGTGCTCCATGTAGGGTGTGGCCTGCTGGTTGTATTGGATGCTGGGGCGGTGGTAGTGGGTGGAGAAGTGAAGGAACTTTCCAATGTGGGGATATATGACTCAAGCAGAGAGCCGTCATGTCGTCGTACTGAATCTGAATGGCTGTTAATCTTCCAGGAGCACGATGCCATTATACGGAAGGTGAGCCGACTTTGCGACAGCTGCACTTCTCTAAAATGAGAAGACAAGGATGTTATGCGCAAGCTTATGGGACGACGCGATGCACTCAACAGATTGGCAGAGCAGAAGGCACCTTGCCCATCGCTGTTCTCCTCGTTCTCTCGGATTTATACCATTCATGCAGCCTGACCGCATCCACCAAACACCCGCCTACGGAATCAATAAAATTGACTCGTATCCATACATGGGGATGTATGTCCCCTGCCACCGACGGGTTCCTTGACGCTGATCATATCACTCACATTCACTCTCTTCTCCTCTGTCTGTCGCGATTCGGTGTAATCACTCGTGTGCGCTGAATCAATATACCAGGTACCAAAAATAAGGAGCAACAACAAAAACCAAGGACTAAGATGTGACATTTTGTGTCGTGTCATTTTCTGCGATCAACCTGGACCGCTTACTCTTGTCTGTGTATTAGGTTCTTTGCTCAACCTTTATTCATCTTCTTCATCCTCCTCTGCGTCCTCGTCCTCCTCTGACGTATCTTCACCTGCTTCCACCACCGTGATGGCAACCTCGTTTTCCAGGTCACAGCCTGCATAGCCATCGCAAATGACGTACAATTGGAAAGAGAATTCGCCAATCTGCTCTGGTGCGGCAAATTCGAGCTGCACAGTTGCCTTGCGACCAGCAAAAGGCACGCGCTTGATACTCAGCAGCGTGTTCCGCGAAGCATCGCCCAGTACTACCCACCAATTTTCCGCCTTCTTGACGGGGAAGTAACTGGCCTGCACCAATCCCGTCACCTCCGGTTGATTGTCACCGTCATCCTCGTCATCATCGTCCATTTCACGCTCCAGCTGAACTTTCACGCCGACACTCGAGCCACTAGGAATGTTCTTGCCATCGTTCGCGACCTTGGTCTCCACATTCACATCAGGGTACGCGTTACAGAACGCGGCAACCGCTGACATCTTGGCAGCCGAGAATGGCAGTAGCTCCTTCCGTGCCTTGTCATCCATACTAAGGATATCCAACGGCGTCTCCACGTCATCCTCCAGCTCCATCTTATCTAATTTGGCCAGGATCGGCTTGGTAAAGTATGGGATTTGAAGCAGCGCGGAATCGGTGTTCCATTGTGCTTGCACCACCATCTGTGCGAGGTCCATCGCGGCAAGCGCTGGTTTCAGCCAGCCGTTGGAACTGATCACGTCAACCATGGCGTGAATCAGACGTACAGCATGAGACAAAACAAAGTCAAGGTCCTTGCGCAGCAAGGGGCTGAGTCGCTCGTGCTGCTTACTGAAATGCACCTGGAGCAGTACATTAGCCTTCACGTGCGCTTGTGAATAATCACCATTCGCCGCGATAGGATACTTGAGGTGCTTGGCTAACGACGCGAGACGGTCATCTTCGCCGAATCGGCTGGGAAGCTCACTATACTCAGAAGCAGATGAAAGGATCGTCAACAGCGCCTTCAGTTTGGACTGGGCCGTTAAACTGCACGCAAACAACTCGATCGTAGTGTACTTGATGTAGTAATAGGCCGCGATCATGCCCAAGTTCAGAGGCGATAACTGCTCCTCATCGTCTTGCTCCACAACCTGGATGCAACGCGACTCCTCCAGCGAGTTGACGGTCGTCTCCACAAGCTCCGACAGATGATCTGACAAGTGCACATTCGAAGCTCCCTGCAAGTTGTAATAGTTCGGGTTTTTCACGAGGCGGCGGTACATGAATGTCCATGTCAAGTAGTCGACTGCGTCTTGTTTGCTCTCAATCGTCTTGGTTACAATCTCGGCGTTAATGTGATCACTCAAGAAATGCTCCAGCTGTGACTCCACGGGCAAGGGGTCATACAAAAATTTGGCGTAAAACTTTTTCTTGGAGGCGTGGCACATCAACACGCACTTGACAGTACTGACAGACGGGTCGTTCGCAAACTTGGTCATCTGGAACACGTCCGCCAACTGATAGTCCACATACCTGTGCTCCTTGCCGTCGTAATACTGAGTTCCCATTACGACTACCATGTATGCCTGAATCTGCGCACTGCGCAGTGACCAGGCCATCGGCTGCGGGACAACAAGGATCCGCAGCTTGCTCGTTGCGAATAGGTCGAGCACATACTGCTGATTTTTGCGCGTCAATCCGTCAGTACAGTAACCAACTCCACTCTCGAGCGTTTGGCGCAGAGTAGGATCTTCCGTTGGCAGCTCAATCTTCTTTGACGAACAGACGAACTTATCCGGATCATTGTCTGCGAGAGCAAAAGTGATTAAATCAATCGCACTCAGCTGCGCCTGCTTCGCTGACGGCACGAACACGACAACTGGCTTCTTGTTGGACTGATTCACGATCGTATTGTACACTGGTTTCGACATTGCCAACATACGTGACGAGAAATCATTGATTTCGTAGCCTTGAACACGGATTTCTAACGGTTGTGGTCGCACGTTCGGGTGGAAATTGAAAACACCATCTGAATTGTTGGCGCCAAGCCATTCACCGACATCGCGAGCATTCGCCACCGAGTTGCTTAGCGCCACAATCCGCATTTTCTGTCCATTCGCCGGTTTTTTGTCCGATTGCGCTGCAATGAATCGCATTCTCGACATGACCACCTCGATCGTTGGACCGTACTCACCACCACCAACAAAGTGAGTTTCATCGATGAGGAAAAGACTCACATTTTGAATACGCTTTCGTTGTTTCCATCGACGCGATAACACATCCCATTGGGTTGGTGTCCCAATCAAAATGTTGGCACCTGCTAACAGCCGAAGATCAGCAGTAGCGTCTCCCGTCAGCTCGACAACATTTTGACGCCAGTAGCTATCTTCACCAAACTTTTCGTTCCAGTCGTCCAGTTTTTCATGACAACACGCTTCCTTTGGATTCAAGTACACAATGAGATGATCACCAAATTCGTCACTGTCGTTGTCTGGCTGCCCAAGCTTTGTGAGAGTCTTCATAATGGCTAGCTCAGCTAGCACACTTTTACCACTGCCAGGTGGTGAGCCAATAAAAAGGTTACTGTCCGACTCAAGAATCCGCGGCAGAACCTGGGTCTGAATCGGATTCAGTCGCGAGAACCGCCATGGATTAGCTGATGTCTTTACACTTTTCAGTATCGCTTCTGCGACCTTTTTCTTCCCGGATGCAAGCTTGAGAAGCGTGTTGTTTACGATCAACGGTTGCAGGTCCAGCAATTCAGTGGGCGGTGTGTTCTTCTGTGGGAGTATAAGCTTGTGAAACGAGATAGGAAGAGAGCTTTCGCAGTGGATCCATTTGTCTGACACCACCTTGATGTAATACAGCGGGGCCAAGGGCTCGAACAACGGGATGGTAAAACTGATGTAACTTTCCTGACCAGCAAATCGGCGCTTGATCAATAGCCACTCGTGGTGAAGAATCGTCTCGCTGTCCACATCATGCACAAAGATCCAAAAACCTTCTGCATGGCCGTGAATGTCGCGGTTGAATTCGAAATCCGGCGTCACGATCAAATCAACTTTCAGCATAGATCGAGTGATTGGCTGGACATGGGCTGCTAACTCCAGTTTCGGGAACTGGTGAATGTGCTTGTACAACTGCTTTCCGTACTGGGGGTTGTTAATCAGTTGGCCAAGATCCAACGGTTCCAAGTCCATGTACTTTTCCCATGAGATATCTTTTTTCTCGACACGCTTTAGGATGCCCTCGGGGATAACAGATGCGAATTGACGGAGAGGGGTATGCGAGAGCCACATGCGCTTGTCCACCATTTTGCAGAAGCTGAGCATGCGTTCGGTCGCAGCAGCCCATCCACGATTCAAGCAAATCTCGAACAATGCACGGAAAATACGAGCCGCCGATTGGTGAATGTGCGCCATATCAGCCAAGAGTGCAAAACCATCCAAGCGAAGCCGAGAAATGTAGCTCTGGAGGAGCACATTTACCTTTGCAGAACCACTTCCCGGTCCAGAAGTACTCGTAGAAGCAGCCAACGACTCCTTTACAGGTACCGGGACACGCTCCAGTAGCTTTGTTAGTTCCAGCCGCTCTTCGGATCGAATGATCACGTACTTGAACTCGTTGGAGAGTGAAAACAAGCGCAGGATTTCGATATCCGACATTTGAGGTTTTAGATACTCATTGTACGTCTTGATCGAGTCATGTGCGATGTAGTAGTGACTAGCCACGCGCCCCAATGCTGTCACCTGGAACATCCCGGAGCGACGTTCATATTTGATGAGGTTATGCTTCGCCAACAAAGTAGCCGCAGAATGAACGAGGTCGGTACGATACTGCAACAGAGATTTGTCCGCCCGTCGATCTGCAGGTGAGATACCATAAAGCGTTGGATTCCGAAGCATGCGAATATACAAGTAGGTGTAACCCAGCCATGTCGCTGCTTGCGCCACGTTCTGCACCGTGCCCAGAACAATCTCAGCGTTCAAATTATCCGCAAGCCGAGACAACAATTGCGATTCCACCGGTAGTTGCTGGTTCATCAACGACAGGTAATATGTCAGCTGAGCATGTTGCGTGATGATAACACCTTCACCCTGTGTATCGTATTGGACACGACCAGCCCGACCAAGCATTTGCAAAATATCAAGTGGACTCAGCTCACACCAAGCTCCTCGTTCAGCATTGTAAATCTGCGTGCCCTTGATAATCACTGTGTGGGCAGGCAAGTTGACACCCCACGCGAGTGTGGCTGTACTGACCAAAACCTTGAGATGCCCATCTGCGAAAATGTTTTCCACAAGGTTACGGTGTTCACGTTTCATACCGGCGTGATGGATCCCAAAACCATACGGAAGAAGATCTTTTAAATCGTCGTTCCGTTCCACCTTGTCGGCTTCCTGAATTAGAACTTCGCTCGAGGCGGAATTCGGACGCAAAAGTTTAGCAAGCGAATCGTTTTCAACAAACATGTCTCGCAGCGCTTGAGCAGTCGCGACTGTCTCCTTACGGGAGTGCACGAATATGAGAACTTGGTTGTCCAGCTCAGCTTGCTCGAGCACCTTCTCGTAGCAAATCTCGTTCATTAACGCAAACCGCTTGATCGCCTTCTTCTCCATCACGCCAATGTACTGCTGCTGCAATGGCACTGGGCGGTAGCTCGAGTCGAAATAGAAAAGTCCCTTTGACGGATCAACGCGAAGGAATTGAGCAACATCCTCGTAGTTCGGCAAAGTTGCGGACAGACCAACCAAGCGGACCATCTGTTGAGTGGCCTCCACGTTTCGAATAGTACGCGAAACCAGTGCCTCCAGCACGGGCCCACGTGTGTCGTGCAGCAAATGAATTTCATCAATGATGATCAAACGCACTAGCTGCGTATACGTGCGATCATCTCCCGACTTTCGGGTCACGATATCCCACTTCTCTGGCGTCGTCACAATGATTTGCGTATTGAACAACTGCTCTCGTGACAAATTTTGATCACCCGAAAGTTCGCGAACTTGAATCCCGTACGACTCCATCAATCGCGAGGACAAGTTGAGCACAACTTCTTGCACCAAAGCCTTCATGGGAGCGACATAGACAATCTTGAACGAATTTAAATCGATTGCACCGGTTTCTGGATCCCGTGCCTTCATCACCTCGTGAAGGATGGTCAACATCGCCACATTCGTTTTACCCGCACCCGTCGGCGCACACAATAGTAAGTTTTCACTTGACTCGAAGGCAGCCGGAAACATCTTGGACTGCACGCGGTTGAGGGACTCCATGTTTTGGAAAGCGCCATAAGCCCATTTGGGCAAGCTTGAAATCTTGATCCGTGCTTTCTCTTCCGCAGCAGCACTCTTGGTGCGCACTGCTGGGACGTGAACTTCTTCGTATCCTTTCTTTTGTGCTCGCCACGTACCCTCCGGTAGACGGCATTCCTTGTTGCTCATCAAATGGCCAGCTTCCTGGAAGGCAAGTGATTCCACGTCGATATACCGCATCGGCTTCTTCTTCAACGCGTTCTCCTCCGAACTCGTGGCATCGTCCATTTCGACATCACCATCGCCCTGGTTATCGTTGTCTTCGTCACTATCCTCATCATCCCCACTGCGAGTAGCACGTCGACGATCATTGCTAGCTCGCTTCTGCTGCTGCTGCTTGCGCAGTTTGTTTGCCTCGGCGCGAGACGTCGTCTCCATGGCACCAATACGATCCTGCATCCACGAATCCGCCGACGCCGTGCTGGACAATTGTTTCAAAATCTCTTGGCCCTCACCGTTCAGAGTCTCATCGGCAAGCATCTCTTCCTCAATCGTCCGTCGCTCCTCATCGCTTTGCGCCTGTTTCAGACGCGTGCAGTACAAGACCTTGGCGCGGTTTTCCAGCAACAGCTTGATGAAGTCAAACTTGTCATAGTCCAACAAGAGCACGAGTCGGTTCTCGCACGCACTAAGGTCCGCGCCAGCCTCTTTCAAGATCGAGAGCACGTCATCCGCGAGCTTGGCACTGAGGTCGGCATCCTTGTAAAATTTGGACAGCTCGCGCTGCAGCCAAAACGCGTCAATGCTGTGCACGTTGAGCCGGTCCTTGGCGTTGGCATCATCGTAGCCCTCGTCGTACCCGTCCTTGAGTCGCATGCCGCTCGCGTTGGCGGCACGTCGCGAACGACCAGTCTCCTTCTCCTGCTCGTCTCCATCTTCTTCCTCCTCCTCCTCCTCTTCCTCGTCTTGCACTTCATCAAGATCCGACTCTTCTTCATCGTCAAACACCACAGCCACGCCCATTTCCTTGTCTAGTTCATCGCCTTCCTCATCCGCGTCGCCGTCCACGGCCATTGCGCTACTATCACGAGCCGCGGCGCCGTCCTGTTCATTGACAAAATCCGTGATCCGCTTGCCATAGACCACTAGCTGGTTAAACTGATCGGGGGCCACCTTCTTGAGCAATTTCCGCACTTCTGTGTGCTTTTCATCGTCACGGTACGTATCATTCTTGAGAATTGAGAGTACTTCCTCGGCCGTGCCGGCCAAAATCTCGCCCGGCTGATCACCCAAATGCAGCGCCACAATACCCATCAATTGCTCGTACGCGTCTTGGCTATGTGGGTTCTTGGGGCGGTACGTGGACGACTCGAATGCCGCGCTCTCGCTCAGGATATTCGTTCGCGTGGCCGCCAGGCCGCCCGTCAT
The DNA here is from genome assembly GCA_023336285.1 of Pythium grandisporangium. Taxonomy (NCBI): domain Eukaryota; phylum Oomycota; class Peronosporomycetes; order Pythiales; family Pythiaceae; genus Pythium; species Pythium grandisporangium. The sequence continues at coordinate 12,742 of JAADWT010000388.1, forward strand.
GAAGAGCATGCCCTTGCTGCCGCCGTCGTCGGCCCCCATGGAGGAGACCAGGCCCGCGGCGGCACCACCATCCGCGCCACGCGAGAGCTTCTTGATCTTCTTCTTGAGCCGTTCTTCCTGGTCCGAGTCGCCATCGCGACCGCTGCCCTGCCGTGCGCTTCGCCCCCGGCGCTTGCCCTTATGCGCCTCCTGTGTGGACGGCGCCTGCGCCTTTTGCGCGCGGTCACCCATGCGGTACGAGATCTTGCCGGCCAGAGACTCGACCTCGCCCGTGGGCTCATCGTGGCGCCGCCGTGAGTCGCGGTCCGCCTCCAGCACGAGGTTGGAGTTGGACGTGTACGCGTACTGCCGCGAGCGCGCGACATCTTCGGCCATGGTACCTGCTGTGGTGGCGCTGGCTAGCGCGTGGGGCTGCTACTGCACACGTGCAGTGGACGTGTGTGTGTGTGGATGTGTGGATGTGTCGGTGCCGTCGAGCGAGGGCAGCAACAGAGAGAGGGAGAGAGCTGGCGAGATGGAGATGACGGCTTGTTCGCGGCCAATCTTTCCACTCGCTTGGGTTCTGGTTGTTATTAACGCGGCGCTCGCTTGGGTGGGGCGTGCGCGGCGTGGTGAGGGGGTGGGGTGGCTCGATGCCAATTCAAACGATCAATTCAATTGGAGCGGGGAATCCTTGGCTCCAGTGGCGGTTAGGAACCTCAAACATATCTGATACTAACGTAATCACGGTGTTCGTTGACGGAGGGTGAACCACAGGAAACCTCGGCAGCTATTAACTCGGCAGCTATTAATATATGGATACGCTAGGTCGCATACACCAACGGACGCGACTGAATACGGCTGCGTGCCGAAAATCTCCCCTCTCATTCCTACCGTGTGCTTGCTCCAATGGAGCGCTCGCGAGGAGAGTAGCTGCATCTCGTGCCCAACCGTAGCGTCGTGCATCCTCTTGGCATGGTGGCGGCAGATCTATCACATCACATCAATGCCGACTCCTTTATCGTGGCCAGACGTTGGGATGCACACAGTAGTTGCATTAGTTCAAGACGCAAGGACATGTGACCCCCATCTCCGTCGCGTACTCTTGACATGCTTGCTTATCTGTTTTATTTTTAAACCGCGCCAACGTAGCCCCCGATATCGACTGTCAAAGAGACTTACTCACTCACGACCACCCAGCCAGCCAGCCAACAAAGTCCCTATTAGTCATCACTCCATTTTCCTCATGCAGTCAGCGGGGGCATGATGGGGAACCTCGCGTCCAGCACCCACCAGCCCGCCGCCACGGCTCATGAGTCGTTGCGGCGCAGTCGTACGAGACGGCAAAGCCGTGGCTCGATCACACGGCGCGCCTCCATCTCCATCCGACGCATGAGTGGGCTCGACGCGTCGCACTTGGACGACAGTGGCCACACCACCGGGTTGGAGGCACCGCTCCCGGCTGAAGAACTGCACCCGGCGGTGGCCGCTGTCTTTGAGGTTGCGCCACCACGCGCGGTCCGTATGCAGCGCAATCTCTGTGACTGTGCACGCGCCGTTGTGCGTGTGGATGTCGTGGAGATTGCGAGGGCGTCCGTGTTGGATGCTCCTCCTGGTGCGGAGGACGAGGATGAAGACGTGGCGCTGGTGGTGGACCGCCGTGTGCTGCTGCCCCAGGCCACGCGAGAGGATGTTCGCGCCATGCAGCAGGCCATCGTCTTCCACAGCTACCTCGCGCAACAGCCACCAACCCACGAGCCAAAGGGAGACGAACAAGACCGACTGAACAAGCAAGAGCAAGGCCAAGAACAAGGGCAAGAGCTAGAGCTAGAAGCGGGTGGTGCAAAGGAGAGGGAGAACAAGATGGAGAGGCCCTTAGAGGGACTAGAACAACAACAACAACAGCAGCAGCAGCAGCAGCCGCAGTGGAGGCAGCACCCGCAGCTCGTCCGGCTTCACGGGCACTACGAGCACCAGGGCACGCAGCATTTGCTGACCGAGTTCTACGCACGGGGCAGTCTGCAGGCGCTACTGCGACCATCGCCACCACAAGCGCTCACGCAGGCGCTGCGCGATGAAGCGCACTGCCTCCGCATCGTGCAGCAGATCTACGCCGCCGTCGCGTTCACGCACACGCAGGGCATCGCGCACCACGACCTGGCCCTTAACAATCTCTTCCTGGACCGCCACGGAGAGATCCACCTGGGAGACTTCCAGCGCGCGTTCTTTGTGGGCAAGACCCGCCGACGGCCCCGCGTGGCCGTGCCCACGCCCTCGCGCCGCGCGTATGCCGCGCCCGAGCTCTTCACGGGGCGTGAGGTGGACCTGCTTAAGGCCGATGCCTGGTCCCTGGGCATCGTGCTGCTGGCGCTCTTGGCTCGGACACTGCCGTTCCAGGAGGCCACGAGCAAGGACGCGCAGTTCCGACGCCTGCAGGTGCTGGGCGTGCGTGGGCTTGTGGCCAACCTACGTGCCACCACCAGCCAGTCGTTGCGTGGGATGGAGGTCACGTCCGTGGCGGAGAACCTGCTGGCGCTGCTGGAGGGGCTGCTCTGCTGCGACCCGGTGCTGCGGTGCGCTGTGCTGGATGCGCGGATCAGGTTCCCATGGCTCGAGATGACTGCCCAGCCAGAACCAAAAGCGCAAACAATACGAAGAGGGTGAGACGGATGGGTGGGTAAATGGTAGATGACATTGGGTTTTGCATGTCCCCTTCCTGTAGTTGTGTTAAATGAGAGCAAGGAGAAAGACGAGATTCCCTAACAAGTGAGCGGTCCATCGGTATGGGCGCGTCACCCTGCTCGTCCCCTTCGTGGAAGGATGAATGGAGGCCTAGCTCAGGGTAACGCCTGCCTGAGTCGTCGCTGCGCCAGCGCTTGCGCGAGGAGCGCGCGAGTTGCATGGTTATCAGTGGTGGTCATAGGCACCGAGGCTTGCTCGGCGGCCAGGCCACTGGAGGAAGGGGAGACATATAGCCACCAGGGCAACTGCACCACGAAGGCGTCCGCGACCCCGCCCTGCGTGACGATGACCGACGCAATCACTGTGGTGAGCATGGGGAACTGGAAGAGCTTGACCATGCTGGACAGACAGAAGGGGGGAGGGAGGACACTGAAGACGGATGCCGCAAATGCAGGAGTGAGCACTATGTAGCGCGATATCTGCGATTCTAGCGGTGGTGCAGCGCAGGTCGTCGGGCCATCTTGGTGCTAGATGGGTAATCGCTGACACGCGCTGGTACGTGTTGGTGTCGTACGCGGGTAAAACTAACCACAGCGGAGATGAATGTAGGTAAGGATACTTCCAGAAATTGGCCAGTTAAGCAAAAGTGCCACCGAACAAGCGGCGGGTGGTGAATCCTGTGCTTAAGATGCCCACAGTGAATGAGGACGCAAGTGATGTGGGGCTGTGTATTGACCACACGGCCTCCATTCCTGTGCTTCCGAGGAAACTTGTGTGTGGCGAATGATACATGCGATGTGTCCTTTCAAGATCGACGCCATCAAAAACAAACGGAAGGCATGTGAATATATGTTCTTATATTTTATCCTCGGTATCTATCCATCACGTTTGTTTGCCGGGGCGGTTCCGATCTATGTTTTAGCCATGCCTGACCGCATGGATGGGCTAAGAACTCCACTACACAATGCAGAAGTCACGCCACACAGACTTTAGGAATGCGAGGATGGCCTGCAAACAACAGCAGATGCCTCACTCGCGGACCAATCACTCGGCTACCGAAGCCTCGCGAAGGTGGCGCTGCGGCGGTTCCATTTCGAGTGCATGCGCCAGGAATCGCTGCCGACTGTCTTCAAGCTCAGTCGTTGCCTGTTCCTGGTGACGCTGCGCCAGTGCGTTCGCCATGAGCGCACGGGTCGCCTGGCCATCCGTGGCCATGGGCGCTACATAATCCTTCATGCTCTCACCAGTTGATATGGGCGCGAAGTACCCTCCCCACCAGGGCCATACATGGATGCGAATGCTAGCATTGGTGAGCCCGGCTTGCGTGGCGATCATCGCGGCAAGCACTGCGGCGAGCACTGGGAACTGGAAGATCTTGACCATGATAAAAGTGGAAACGTTTGATGCACTGGAAGAGAGAGATGTAGCAAATGCAAAAGTGAACACAATCCGAGTCCGCTAAACGCATGACGCTGGTACTGGCGGCACATGCCTTTCATTCTCGGACTCCTCAGTGGCCTTACCCAGTACCAGCAGAAGCTCGCAGTGGCCCGGTACAAGCTGTGGGTGGCAGATCGCGTGCTTGGGTTGGTAGACGGTGCCCCGCATCGAACTGGCGGACTACAGAGGTATCGTACTCAACCTGTAGGTACAGACCAACGGTTCTTGGGGATCACTTGTCTGGAGTAAGCGCTGGTCACGCCCTGCGTCCCACAACGACAGAAGTGGATAGTGAGCGTCCATCGGCCTTGGTTGATACGACACCTTGGCGGCGCAGTACCTCCGAAAGAACCTGACAAAGGACTGGTGGGTACCATTAACTCACATAGCGTGACGGAGCGCTGTTAGAGTTCATGAACATCCAAGTATCCAGCATACCTCTTCATCGTTGTCGAGATTGAGCCACATCGACCATTCTCTTTCCGTCGATCACGTTGTGCAGGTCTGATATCTTAACGGTGCCTCAGACCATTCCAGCAGGCGCTGCCAGTGCTATCCTGTAGACACTAGCTTCATACATGGGTCAAAATAAAAATAATACCTGTTTCAGCTGTTGCATGATAATCTGCAGCGAGCCAGTTCCCCATATTTCGACTGATCGCGCCTCTACAGATTTGAGGCTGTGACCTTTCAAGATCCATTATTGCCGACAAATGAATGAAAATGTCATAAAAATGTAAATACCGAGTGAGTGCGAATCGATCCAATAGCAACCCGAAGGCATGTGCATATGTATTTTCTTGGCTTTCATCAATCTTATCGTGCACGTTATTTGGTTGGGTCGTTATTCTTGAGGATGGGGAGCTCTGCAATGATCACCCCACCACCACCACCACCGGTGTAAGATGACATGCAATAGCCAAGACATTGGGCCCCCACGTTGATCACGTATCAACTATGCGTCTTGCGGCGCCGCGGCCTCAGCCTGGCGCAGGCGACGCTGCGCCATACCCTGCTCCGTGAGGGCGCGCATCGCTGTCATCGCGGCCTGATCAGCCGTAATGGGGGCAAAATCCGCCACGGTGTACCAGTTGGTGGGCCACATCCCGATGCTGTCAGCTGCTTGCCCCTCGGCCTGCTCTAGTCGACGCTGCGCCAGGCCTTGCTCCTTGAGCGCGCGCATCACAAAGATCTCATCGGCAAAGATGGACGAAAGGTGCTTCGCATTGGCCTCATCATCGAGCCAGGCGCGAACGTCGGCAGCTGTTGGCGTCTCGGGCGTCACCTCCTCAAGACGACGCTGCGCCAGGCCCTGCTCCTTGAGCGCGCGCATCACAAAGATCTCATCGGCAAAGATGGACGAAAGGTGCTTCACATCATCCTCACTAGGAACCCAGTCGGGAACGCTGGCGGTCGTGGATCCGACTTGCATACTGACGATGAAGGCGGTGGCCATGGTGGCAAGAAGAGGAAGCTGGGCGATCTGAACCATGGTGAGTAAAAGGCAGTAAGGTGGTGGGGCACTTGAGAGGGTTGCAGGAAATGCGAGAATGAATAGCTTGTACCGGGTCGGTGGCTTGGTATCCCATCATCCAGTGTATTCATTTCACCGCTACTGTTGGGGCAGATTTCAAAAGCCCCTGGTCATAACGTACGATGCATGGAACTCACCGTTCGCTCGCTCGCATGCCGAGGGCATGCACTGGTGGCAAATTGCGGACCAAGCACCAACCGCAAAGATAACCTTGAACAAGCGAGTGGGCACTGACGTTTCTTGTCATGCTAACGACGACGGCGGGACACTGCCCACCCAGTACACGTAGGTAAGTGACCCGCCCGTTAGACGAGAATATTATGGGGCGGTAGCCGGGCGGCTGGCTACAGATCGCCATGATCAACTACCGTCAACCACAGTTATTTTTGCTTAAGTGCTGCTGGCGGACTTCTTCGTGCTGTCGTGCTACAGTTGCTAGGACATGGGTGCCTCACGGTCTTTAACTCAAGGGATATCACTCGGTGCATTGCATTTACGTCGAAAGAGTACGCGCTCCACAATCTTGTTCAGATGGCGGTGGTGATGTCATGGTGTATTGATGGCTAGAGGATTGAGAAAAGAAAAAAGTAACAAAACTGACAGCACACATTTGCTTGTGACACATAGGAGTCTTCATGCTCTACTCAAATTCCACGATAGCCGCAAGCAACACCTAGACACAACTGCTGCGAATCTACTCTCTCCTTGAGCTGTACCTATCTGCTTCGCAGTGGTGTCTGGTGCCATCACGATCTGGGGAGCCAAGTTGAAAGGTATTAGTGGCATCCATCGCTTCAATCCAGGCTATAGGGCAGCTACGGTCCAGTACTCCACAAACGTGTTGTTGGTCTGATTTTTTGTGACGCGGCGGGCCACTCACTCACTCACGATAAACATGGTTGAACGGGAGGGTAGCAAATGACCCTGTGATGGCTCCGTCATGCAGTTCCACAGCCTCGCTCCGCAGTATACAGCGCGCAGCACAAGGAAGTACCTCGAACGAAGCAAGTGGATGAGATCGTGTGTTGGAAGAAAAAACCCTCTCGGGCGGATCGAAATGACGTGTTGGACGTGGTTTACCGTTCAGGAATAACGTGGGACGGGATGGGAAAGACACCAAAGACAAACGGGATACTTCGGCGGATCTGAAGGGGAATATGCATTAAAGGTGATTATGGAATTATGTAGCAAGAAAACCCACACACCAAGACGGAATACATGGGCTAGTCCAGTACTCGGGGTATGAAAGAAGAAGAAGAAAAACGCACAGGCCAGCCGATGGAAGGAACGCAGCGACTGCAATTCTGACTCGTGTTGTTCTCGTTGGTCAGCAGAGATGATGATCACCTGACACGCGGATCCTCGCACTTATCGAAAAAAGAAGAATCGAAGCGGGTTCATCTGCGCCTCAGCCTGGCGAAGGCGGCGTACCGGCACGTCAGCTGCGTCCTCGACTAGCGCACGCGCCGCCAAGGCTTCCTGCGCCTGGGCCTCCTCGGTGATGGCTTGCTGCAGCATACGATCGCTCTCGGTGGCATCTGCCACGAGTGCACGGATGCTCTCGCCCTTGGTCGAATCATCGCCCTTCAGCGCCAAGTTCCACCACAGGTACGGAGGAATCGCCTGTTCCACGTCTTCTTTCAATGCGCGAGTCGCTCGCGCACGCTCCTCCTCGGTGGCACCGTCACGAAGCAGTAGACCCAACGAATTCTTCATCGCACCGACGAGCACGTTCATCTGCTCGGCGGTCTCCTTTAGCGCGCGACGCTTTTGGCCATACTTGAATATGAAGCAGTCGCTTGCGTCCGGTGTCTCGGCGGCATCTTCCGTCAACGCACGAGTTGCCTCTTTCGCTCTTTCCTCGCTGTCATCCCTTCGCAGATCATCGGTCCACCGCGGGAACCACAATCGACTGAGCTCGGCAGCGTCCTCCTTCAGCGCACGGCGTTCTGGAACTCCGTAGTACGTGCGCCAGTCGATCACCTCCGGTGACTCGGTTTCAGCTTCCGCTAACGCGCGGATTGACTCCGCCGCGGTGGGGTCAGCTGAAGCACCACGAGCGTTGGTCGCGACCAAAGCCGCGAGCGCAGCAATGAGCAGAGGGGAGTTGAACACTTTGACCATGCTGATGCGATAGACAAGAGGAGGGGGAGAGAGAGAGCTGAAGGTGTTGCTTGACTTGAGTTGCTTGCAGTAAATGCGAGAGTGAGAGATCCGACGCGGCTCTGGGATGGCAATGCTCGACGCGGATGACCACCATGTCCTCGCACTGGGTCTGTGAACCAAGTAAAACTCCGGAGTAGATTAAATTGGTTCGATCGTAACGAGTTTTGGCCCCGGTTCCTAAAAAGATCCGGTTTTGAACCCAGTGATTGGCTGCCTGGAAGCTCCAGTAGCCAATCAAAACCGCGGAGTTGCAATCTGGCCTCCGTCTACACCAGTCCAGGTATGTAAGGATAGCGGCACTTGCGGCTCCGTGACGACCTAAGACGACCTAATAAACAAGCGGAGAATACACCTGATCGCAGCGTGAGGCGGTCCCGTTTGCTCGCTGCTGACGAGGGCCATGCTCGCACCACCGTGGGGGTCAACCGTGTGTTGCTACACCCCAAGTCTGCACAGCACTACAGTATAATAGCGTTGGTTGGTTCGTGAAGCTTCAACATATTATTTTGTCCGAACTGAGCGACCGGATGGCCTGAATGGGCGCGGTTGTTCCTGCTGTGTAAATTGTTGTGCTTGTTGCATCAGCGGCTACAATTCTTGTGCGTGCCGATGCAGTCAACCCTGTGGTCATTGTTGCCTTCTGTGGCACCAATCGCAAACGGAAGCGTGGGCAGCCGAGGGTCTATCAAGTTCATGCATCGGATCATCATCTACCCCGCATCGGGTCGCATTCTATCCGTTACATCCGACAAACACCGGTGGCTGGGGGATAAGAACGAGGGGAGACAAATTCACGTCTAGCCGCTCACCTTAGCAAGTGCTTTGTGTGGCTCCTGTACCCCAGCGAAATATGTTGGAGTTAGTATAAATACTCTCATGGAGGGTTAAATTACTCGCAAAAGAACGGCAAACAGGACGAAGAGGAACAAAGAACAGTATGTGAATCAGAGGATCAATGGTTTATTCGTCATGCCAAATGCACACTGGATCGAGTGTGTGGCATGAAGCATTTGTCCATACGACACAATCTGCGGTCACTGTAGGGCCACACCAACCGTGTGTGAGACGTATAATCCAAACAGTCGGGGAAGCGAGGAAGACTTGGCGTCTTGCCCTGGCCTCCCTACCCTCTCACAGGATCGTATGAGCGACCACAGTATTAGCCTTTCATACCGTAGACCTGGCGCCAGTTGATCACCTCGGGCGATTGAGCCGCGGCTTCCTTCAACGCGCGAGTGGCCTGCTGCAGCTCCACCTCGGCGTCATCGCCACGAAGCTTCTGGCCAAAGTAATACTTGAACCAGTCG
>JAADWT010000389.1:0-21835 GCA_023336285.1 Pythium grandisporangium
ACAGCCTCCCGCGCCAACCGCTCCTCATCACGAGTTCCTTACCCGTATCCTGGACTTGGTGTCGCTGTCGGCGCGCTCGTCTTCTTGCTTGGCGCTCATCGCGGCCGGAATCTGGTCGGCAATGGTATGGTGTTGTGATCTTGAAACGACGCGCCAGCTTGAGGGAGTTGAACGGATGCGAACACAAATCATTGGTGGGAAATGGGCGATGAACCGGCATATGATTGGTTGGAAATGAACGATGTTGAAGGCGTGGGAGTACCAAGAGTGAAGGTCCCACGCACATCGCGATAACATTCTGCTCCTGATGTGAATGACACCCCTTCAACACCGCATCAGGGCGTTTGTTATACAGTACAGTCGTACGAGTAGATGAACCCTTTAAAGGCGCATTGCCAGCGTGTAGACGCGCTTGATGATGCCGAGGCTTCCATCGCATGCTGTGGACGAAGCAGAAGGCACATTTGAGCTGTGGGTACTGTTGTCTACAGCCCCAACAACATCGGTCACTGGGGGTTAACGATTGATATCATGATGGCCTTTGGCACAATCCCATCGACCAAAAAACCCACGGTTACGGGGTTCATTGCCCGCCTCGCACTGATTGGCTCGTCGTTAAAATCTACCGCGCCATACCCCTCCTCCTGCAACCAGATCCATGTTGAAGTTAAAAAAACCAACCAACTGGCCCAATGAAATCAAGGTGGCACCGCTGGCGATTTCCCAATGAGGGGGTTGGTTCAAGGTTTTTTTATTCCGACGGGTCTCATGGGACTCCTGGGGCTCTCTTGGTCATTTGATCACTTGTTTTGTGCATTGATCTTCATGGAGAGAAAGGAAGGAGCTTGTCACTTTGATCTTTGCGCCCTCGACCACAAGCGGATTTTGGATCACCAGCTCGACTCCAGCTTTTTTTTTTTCCTTCTTCTCAAGTTATTTGGTGCTCGACTTGCTTCCATCGTTTCCTGGTAATTCGTCATCGTCTCAGTTTGATTCACCATGAGCTCTGTGTATGATGGTACGTTTTGTGTGGATCGATTGAGGATGCCAAAACAGTTGTGGTTGGCGTGGATGACTGACTGACTGACTGGTAACGATGCTGTTTGTGATCTTTTGGGCTATTTGACGTGCGTGGGTGTAGATTCGGCAGTCGCTTCTTGCGTGGAGCAGTATCGCACGCTGAAAAACAAGGATGAGCTGTCGTCGGTATGCAAAAATGTCATGCAAGCGCTCGCAGCCAGTGGGGACGGCGTGATGGAGAACAACCCGACCAATATTCGCGGCGGCAACCGGTCCCGCAACGGCGTGAGCCATGCCGCGCTTCAGAGACGCTTCACGGGCAAGATGTCGGGTGTAAGCTTATCGACGTAGCCTGCTCAATGGTTGATGGCCGGCGTGGAGTGACAGTGATAAGCGCTCGCCAGCAAATTTGATGACAAACACACGCACACAAAAAGAAATGAAGAGGGCAACTCGACCACCACCGACACTTTGACCGTCTGGCTGGTTGTACAAGTAAGGATCGACAAGGTATCGAGTCGGCATGTTGGTGGTGGCCAATAGCCGCCACCCCTCTACCACTTGGTCTGAAGAAGATGTTATACACTACAAAACCTCATGCAGTTGAACACTCCAAACAGTATCGTTAAAATTTAGCATTTCCACAAACAACAACGCACAAAACATTCGATAAACACATTCGATAAAAACCCACAACACAGGTTGACCGATGCTCATCTAAGTAAACCCCGCCGACCCAACTCACAAAAACAACTGACTGTACAGTAATTTCTGCCAATCACCGCGTGGCATTTCCGCCGGCCAACCGAAAACCCGCGATACTGTAATACCACAACAGGCATTTTTGCGTGGTCACCACCGATCGGCCCAAGCGAACCTGCGCCTTGACCTGATAATGGCGGCGATCCTGATCCGATTGGCGCCGACGTGGCGCGCCACCACGGCCACAGGCACGGCGCTGCCCGCGTGCATGGCAGCGCTGCATACGACGCCGTCGCTGGCCGCGAGTAACCGCGGGGGCTACCGCCGCGGGGAGCGACGGAAGGCACGAGAGGCCAATGACGGCAATGACGCCCGCTCCACGGCGCCACGCGACGGCAACAGCCGCCACGCACATAGCAACCGCAGCCAGGGCCATGGCCATGGACATGGCCGCAGCCATCGCCGCCGTGAGGATGGCGCCAGCGTGTTGAGTGGCTCGTCGTCCTCGTCCATGCCGACGGCGGCACCTTCGCGTGACCTGGAGGAAGAATGGCGCGGATTGCGCAGTCGCGCCGTGCCCATCCCACGCGAGCATGACCCACTTGACGCGCCTGTGAAGCGCGCACTGCAGGAGCGCATGCGCAAGCGGCGCCTGGGCCTCTTGCCCGAGGAGGAGGAGGATGCCGACGACGATGCGTTTGCGCAGGAGTATCGGCAGCATTTGCAGAAGCAGAGCCAGCGGCGCGAGTGGGTGGACAAGCGAGACGCCTTTCAGCGAAAGCAGCAGCATCAGACGAAGGGTGGCGGGCGTAGTGCTAGTGGCACATCGATGGTTCCACGTGGTCGCTACAAGCACCGCCCCACGACGGAGCAGGACAAGATCTTTACGCGGCTGCAGGCAGCGCCGGATAGTGTGATGGAGAGGGAATACCTCGAGCCGGATGAGCCGGAGAACCCACGCGGCCTGGATATCGCGGTCATTGGACGCCCCAATGCCGGCAAGTCGTCTATTGTCAACCGATTGCTCAACGCTACGGTAGGTCTCCTATTTGTTTTGTCTCTCTGTTTGTGCTGTCTCATGTATTATTGCATGTTGTCTGGACAAGAGAAGTGGTCTAGGTGTTGCTTGTCGTGGTGACTGACATGCATGTGTGGGTAGATCTCGGCTGTATCACCCAAGTACAACACCACGCGTGACCGTGTGATGGGCATCTTGACCGAGAAGGACACGCAGCTTACGTTCTACGACACCCCGGGGTTGATCAAACCAAAGTACGCCACTCAACTGTCATGACTCACGTTGGGGTCAATAGCTGTGGTGCAGGTGGCTGATACTGGTATTGTGTGTTACTAGGGAGTCACACCAGTACGTGAGTGAGTTGGTGACCACGGCGGCTGAGACGGTTGAGAGTGTGGACATGTCCATGCTGGTAGTTGACTCGGTCAAGCGGCTGGATCAGGATGCGATGGAAGCGCTTGAAAAGTTCATCACCTCGTCGGCGCAGGTCGCATCGCCGCTCATGCTCGTGATGAACAAGTTTGATCTCGTGACCACACGCGACGAAGCTAATCTGGAGCACAAGATTGACGACATTTCCCAAATGATTGAAGATCTTTACGAGAAGCACTACGAGGCTGGCGAATCCGAGATGGAGGGCAGTCCGTTGCGTTTCATTGGTCGAAACGCACTCAAGGTCTCGGCCCTGCGAGGCAACAGCATGGACCAACTCAAGTCCACTCTCCAATCGCTCGCGGTCGACCGGCCCTGGTACGTGCTTTAAAGAAGTGGCCCGACTAACACGACGCACTAGGAGATGGTCTGCACGCTGATGATTATTTTGTCGTTTGGGGGTGCGGATCGAGTAGGAGCTACCATTCGTCGATGAAGTCTGATCAATCAGATCTTGACCTGGTGGCCGAGATCATTCGAGAGAAGCTCTTCCGTCGCTTTAACAAGGAACTTCCATACGCCATTCAACAGGAAAATGTGTACGTGCTACTATGACTTGTAACAAATGCCGGGATGGTTTTAACGCTGACAAGGATCTGCAATGATTCGTGGACTGATGAATGGATGAATGAACCGATGGCACAGTGGGTGGACTCGCTTTAAGGATCACAGCATCCGTATCGACCAGGATATCTTCGTACGTACACTAATGGCAGACTACCTCCCGCTGACATGGCTCTTCAGGGCTACCATAAGTTGACAGAGTTGTGGATCAATTTGTTCTTTGCTGATTCAGGTGCCAGCAGCTCGTGTGCGCAAGATGGTGATTGGCAAGAACGGCGATACCATTCGCTCCGTGGGTGTTGCCGCCCGCGAGGAAATCCAGGCTTTGCTGTCCACACCGGTGCATCTCTACTTGAATGTTCGGGTCCGCTAGGACATTTCAATCAACTCATGTGGAGAGAGAGAGAAAGAGAGAGATGACGATGTGGGGATGAAAGAGACAGAGGCATCGCTGAGTTCATTTGTCAGTTATTACGGGCGGGTTTCATCCTCACTAATCTTCGCAGTAGATACAGATAGCAGGATAACTTTGATTTTTCACGTCTGATTATCCATCACCAGCCTGTATCTTCAATCTGTTTTACATGCTTCCGACTACACGGTATAATCCGCCCGTCAGTGGACTAGGTATCCGGTTGTATTTCCATACTCAAGGCGTCGTACACTGCTCAAGTTTTGTCGTCCTGCCGCAGCTCTTGACGGCGAATTGCTCAAATAGCGTACAGCGATGCACTACAGCAGAAAATAGGGTAAATCTGAGCCGACTGGATTCTGATAGCACTCTTGGCGTGCAGCTTTGACCACGTCACTCGTTAGTCCTCCCCCAACAAAGTCCTGTATGCAACATTCCACCCCGCGCGGCAGTCCCTTTGCAAGGGCAACGGGGATGACTGTCGCCTCGCGGATCCACGCGGGCTGTTGCATTGGAATCTCCGTGCTGGAAAGTACGGGGACGTGGGGGTCCATGAGATGAATTGTCACGATGCGAAGTCTTCCGGGTTTTGATTCATCAATGAGCTGGAGTGGATCAATATAGTACCCACAGTTGGTAGGAAACGCAAAGCAGCACTCGGCCCAACCCTTTTGAGGGGCGAAAAGGTGTCGCGGGGCTTTGGGTTCCTGATGCAGTACGGGATCAATGGGCATGAAGGATATCGTTATCTCATGCAGATTTGTGGCCTCCAGCACATACACACCCGTGACCAAAGGCAAGCGTTGACATTCAGGTGTGAGGCGCCGTCGATATCGGCTTGAATCTGAAGCATCAACACACACCTCGTCGATGGCGATGACCATTTGAACAGTACGCCCCAACAATGACCATACATGCGGTTTGGACACAGAAGAAGGTACCGTGGATGAGGGATTCGACACACTGGGACTGGGTGAAAGTTGGTCTGGTAACGGGAACTCCAAGGATGGGCAGGGACCAGCAAGACTTGACAACACACGATCAAATAGCGGTCGAGAAGAAGTGATTGCCTCGGCTATAGAGACGTCAAGACCACGATGAAGTCTTGGGTGGAGATTGTTCACATAGTTCAGCAGTTCGGCACGACCTTGAGAATCAAACTTGACATCAACAGGAATCCAGCCACGCTCCGTGTGATTCGCGAGGAGCCCAGCTCTTCCAGTTATTCTGTGCACTCGCACCTCGAGCGATGGATCATATTGTCGATCAATAGCAAAACGCGGTATATACGTTGTGGCGTCTGCAACACACATGTACAAGTTTGGATCCAGGAGATGGCGCCACATTGGTGTTAGCGATTCGTCGGCATTGTCACTGCTGGCTGCGTTACTGAACTCGTGACTTAGCTGGTCGACCCCCGTTTCCAAATTTTTACGTAAGGACACAGGAATTGCGTCATAGCTAAGACATGTGTCAGGCATGGCACCATTCCAAATCATCATCTCTCGATCCTCTGCACTTGCGCCATCCATCACACGTAGTGGAGAACATGATGCTCGTCTACGCACAAGTGATTCAGTCACTGTATCTCGAAACGGTGGCAACAGCTGAGATATGCGATCAAGATCGGGCTGTATCCACGCCAACGAACTCTCGGAAACTTGGTCTATCTGCAGCAACGAGCTATTTGCATTTTGCATGGGAAAATTCCCATCTTCCTCCATATTTTTCGTCTGTTTGTAGAAACCGAATAAAATATCCACGGCGCGATCCAAGCCTTCAGCAAGTATGGATGCCCTAAGTTGGCTCTCCATACTGCTAGGATCTACCGCAGTGCTCGATTTCATTCTCGTTTGATTCCACAGGTGGCCCTTCACAATAAAATATGCGATAGCCGCAAATGGAGGTGGTGAAGCCGAGATCCAATTTTGTAAGATCGGCTGCCCGTTCGCTTTCGTGTTCATGAACGCAGCACTCTGGATACTCATGTACCGCAGTTCTTCTGTCGAGTACGCATCAAACCCATACATGAAGCTGATAGACATTCCGCAAAACGACCTGATGCCATCTTGCACTTGACTCGGTTGGTAGCGCTCTGGCCACCATAAGGCTACGTCAGATAGCGACGACGTGCGATTTGCGGTGACCCAAGGTATTGTAGATTGCGATCCGTGTGTATTTTTCGCGGTTTCAACGAACCAGTCAACGACTCCTTCGTACTGAAGGTAGCCCAAAAGTCAATGTGAGACGGACCCCGATCGTCCTCCATTGAGAATTCAGCAGCGACCGCCGTAAATATCGGAGACAACTTGTCTAATTGCGGTTGCAGAGCGAGACGGACACACCCGCGCAAATACGTGCGAAGAAAAGTGTTGACCCACCCGACACGTGGTCCATGGTCGTCGCAATGCGTGATCCACCAGTGCTGTCGATTAATGACCGTTGCCAAGTTTCTATAGAACTGTCCAACCATTTCTTCGCCCGGAGAAACACCAGGATTGAACATATTAGCACGATACGCTGATTTTCTGAACGGGATCGAGGGATTGATCCCTTCTTCTGGAACCCTCTCGTTTTCATTGGCAGGTACAACATAGCAGGATTGAGGATTCTCGTGCAGGCAGCAATGTCTATAGCGCACTTCTTCAAGCGACAGTGTTCGCGATCCCCACATTACAAGAGTTACCAGCGTCAAGTCATCTACCACCACGAAGGGGTCATCCACCATCGCATCTGCGTCCAAATCGTGTTCTGCGTACTCCAAACCCTTGTCGTCATTTTCAACGAGCACCATTTCATCCGCATTTACAGCCAGAGAACATAGCATGGACCCGTCACACGTATCCATTATGGCCAATGTAGCCATACAAAAGTGCCCAGGTGCGTTGTCATCTACTCGCTTCAATGGATCGACTTGGTACTGTAAGTAACTTGGAACCGCGATACCGCGCCCAGGGTGTGCTGTAATGGTCGCTAGATCGTGGGCATTGACGTGACTAATGAGTGGTGGCAACTCATAGAAGGTTCGTGCTGGACGCTGAAGCATTTTCGGTCGTTCTCGAAATCGGATCCGTGGGCTCGATAAATCGTCAGCACGTAAAACCACGATCGCTGTCGCGACGATGCGATCGTTCCTGTATCCCCGCTTGTTCATCCGCCGGTCCTCGTGTGCGTGAAACCACTCGGACCGCGTAGTACTTGGATGATCCCCTGGCATCACCGAAATCTGGGTGTACCGTAGAAGGAATCGAACCTTTCGGTCTTTAAGTGTGAACAGTGTTGGTTTGCGTATTTTTGGCATTGACTCTGGCAGCAGACTTGGTCGCTTGGGCAACCTTAAAAACGTCGTGGAATCGTCTCCACCGAGCGTGAATTCTGAGAAGGGAGAAAAAACCATTTGCGAAAGCGCGTGCTCGAACAAAGGATGGAAGCTTGACACAAGTACGCTCAAGGATGCCAACTCTGAGCTCCCCATCGTGACGTTACCATCATCAGCAATCTCCGTTTCAAATTCCACGCATATCGTCTCGGAATGCTTTTCATGGGTCGGTGCCAGCTGATTTGGGTTGGAATCGCAAATGGGTCCGCTTTGATTGGCAGCTCGATTGATATCTTTGGGTCTTCCTTTCGCAACAAGCCCCTTCAGCACCCCAGTCAAATGCTCCGCCATTCCTGGGGTCAGAAGATTTTCACAAAGCATCGATTGCTCAATCGGGCCAGGTACGAATCGTTTCGTCATCGCCGGATCCGGTTCGGGTAATGGCGTGTCACCGGCCACGAAGGGTGTTCGAGTCGGTGTCAATGCGTATTGCCGTGTGATATCCTCCAGTGTGCAGACCGCAAATCGTGCCGTCGCTTGCATATCCCTAAGTATCGTCGGAATGTGCTCCTCCAGCATAATCTTTTGCCATAATTTCGCCCAACGAGACGTCACCGTGGACAGGGTCGGACCAAGCGCGGTGTGCAGCGCCTCCTCTTGATCCTCCTCGCCAAGCGAGAGGATAAAGTCCGCACAGCGTGCCGTCACCGCTACCAGCAATCCGTGCTTAAGCGTTTGGCACGCACACGGGTCTCGACCCCAGCCTGATGGCCACGGGTGCTCATCCTCCCAGCACACGGCCTGCAGGAACAACCACGCGAGCGCCACGTACCGGTCCGACTGACGGATTCGCTGAGCAGCCTTTTTGTCGAGTGTCGCAGTGGTGGGCCGCAGCGGTTCGACTGACAAATTCGCGAATTGCGGCACGAAGGGGATGAAAACCCTGGTCTCGAAGCCACTACTGAACTCAGCAACACTGGTCGCTTTGTCCGTGGAATAGTCCGGATCAACTTGCGCGTACTCCTCATGTCCATCGTCGTCGTCACCGCCGTCACCACCGTCGTTGGCATCGAAATGTCGCCATTGCAACGCAGACGAGCAGGTCTTCATGAGCTCCGGCAAGCGCAGTTCGTGGCTCACATCTTCCTTGTCTCCGTGACGCGCCACCACCTTGCTTGCAACCGGGTACATGTACAATAGGACATGCGCCACGGCCTCGCGACACGTTTCTTGCAGCACGCCGGCGGCAATGATGTCACACTTTTGCGTCCACCACGTGCGCTTCTGCAGCCACCAGCGCGGTCTGTCCAGTACCTCCTCCCCCAATGCACGCAGCGTGTGGCGCTCCAGTAATGGCCGACTTTCAAACGGTCAGTTGACGCGAAAGTCAATGCGCTGCAAGGGCAAACGGCGGTAAAAGCCAATCGAATGACCCGGCGGGCTGTCGGCACCCATTCCAGCGGCAGTCGCAAGCAGCGGAAATGTCGGGAATGGCTGGGAGACGTCGCCATCGCCATCACCATCACCGCCTTCATTACCACCAGCGGTGTGCTGCATGCTGATGAAGGTTGTGGAATGCTGATCTGAGCTCATACTATGCGGAGAGGGTCCTTGGGTGGTGCGCCATAATTGTGCGAGCCGTGGAATGACTCACTACAAGGATCTACTATTACACTATTAATAGTGAATCAGTTTCTTGCTCACGTAAATAATTGCAGTATTCGTTATTATAGAAAATCAAATTTAGAGGGTTTTCAGCCTGGAGGGATTGGAAAGCCATTTGCACAATGATGCTGCCACTCGTGCGCAACGATTGTGCCACCGATGCTGAGTCCACACTGCTTTCCATGGTGCCGCTTTTCCGTTTGCCTCGGTCAGTCCAAATGGGCAAATGGCATTTGCCCATTTGGGCTGTAGTGATTTATTGCAAAAACACTATTTTGAATAGTGCGTCAGGATCTACAATACTATGCATCGGGTTTCGCAGAAAAGGCGGCACCGTGAAATGGGTACATCGTACTTGCACGGAGACTTGCAGTAAGTACTCCTCGCTCCGTTCGCAATCCTTCGAGAAGAGGGAGGCGACGCCATCGTGCGTGTGTCCAAACGACGCTGGGCAGGCACACTGAACAAAGAGGGCGAGAGACACGTCATTGCGCGAGCGTAATGGAGTTCAAGCACGAGGGCAACGCGCTTTTCGTGGACGAGGAATACGCGCAGGCGATCGCGTGTTACGGGCGCGCGATCGAGGCGATGCCACAGGATGCCGACGCCTTCGCCAAGCGCGCGGCCGCGGCGCTCAAGCTGAACCAGCCACAGGACGCGATCCGTGATGCCGACCGCGCGCTGGAGCTGCAGCCGTCCTTGGACGTGGCCTTCCTCCGCAAAGGGTGTGTGGATGTGGATAAGGATATGAATGCGTGGAGGAGGCTGGGTAGAGTGAAGGAACTAACTCGTGGTGCTGGTCAGTGTGGCGCATTTCGAGTTGGAGCAGTACACGGCCGCGAAGAAGACGTTTCAGGCGGGCAAGGAGGCTGCCGCGTCCAGCAATGACATGCTGGTCAAGCGCTTCCAGACGTGGATCCGCAAATGCGACGCCGAGCTGGATAGTACGTCTGTCTTGGTCGTGTTTTTTTTTATGATGGACCGAGGGAACTCGTGTGACTGAGCTGCTCTGTTCCTGTCAGGTGAGGATGAAGTGGATGTTGTCGCTCAGGTCGCTGCCACTGCAGAGGTTCCCGTGTCGCCAGCCGCTGTGGCTCCTGTCGCAATGGTTCCAAAGCCGTCAATTCGGTACGTTTGCATATCGCCACACGGATGGAATAATGTGCGTGGTATCTGTTGCTGAGGTGAGGAAAATCCAGGAGACTAATGTTGGGTACGGCTTGTGGTTGCCGAATGTTAGCCATGAGTGGTATCAGTCCAACACGCATGTGACGATTTCCATCTTCCAAAAGCATCTCACGGCTGATGACGTGGTCGCCACCATCGAACCCACCAAGGTTCGAGAAAGAAAACAAAATCTTTTTGCATTTCAGTTTGCTTTTCGGAGAACTGTGTGGATGCTGAGCCATGGTTACTCATTCATGATGCCGACTGTTTTTGACTATTTCCACCGCAAAACGGTGCGTGCGGTCGTTGTGCTGATATCCAGTTGCAAGTACAGGTTCGTGTGAATGGAGAGCTCGTGGAGGCGCTGCACAAGTCTCTCTTTGGTGAGGTGGATGTGGAAGGAAGCTCGTGGCGTATTGCTGGACCGAAGGTCGAGGTGCGGCTCAAGAAGCAGGCCGCCAGCCATTGGGATCAACTGGATGAGGCTGTGCACCACAGTGGAGGCAAGGTGATCACGGGAGCGGCTGCCGTGTTTGAAGACAAGAAACCAGAGGTACCGCGTCCATATGCGAGCCGTCGTGACTGGACACAGATTGAGCGTGACGTCAATGAAGAGCTTGAGGCTGAGAAGCCCGAGGGAGAAGAGGCGATGCAAAAGCTGTTTCGCGATATCTATGGCAAGGCCGACGAAGATACGCGGCGTGCGATGATCAAATCATTTGTACGTGTCCGTCCAGTGGGAGGGTTAGATGTCGATACTCTCTGTAGCTTCATTCGTAGCTGATTGCATTCGGTTGTACCTTGACGGTGTTGTTTGGTGGAGTAGCAAACATCCGGGGGAACGGTGCTTTCCACAAATTGGAAGGAGGTACGAGAGAAGGACTACGAGAAGGAACGCGTGGCCCCCGAGGGCATGGAGTGGAAGAAATACGGCTAGGGAGTTAGTTGTTCACGGTGGAAGCGGCCGTGTGTCTTCTTCCCACAGGATGCGCGCATTCTTAAATATCCGGAAACGCTGCAATATTCACGAAAGCACAACCGAAGCACACACACACAAAACACAACCCACCTACTGTATTACATTTCAAAGGGACTACGTTTTCTGGCTTTTCAAATTCAAACTGGCGGATTGCCTGTACAACATGATACCTCCAGCGGGTGCCCGCTGGGCAACCAATATTAAAAGTCAAAGGACAGACAGCTAAACTGTAGCTGCTCATCAACCATTTTTGAGAACGCAAAGTAAACGGGAGGTGAGGTGGTCGGTGACGCAGGATCAACATGGCTCCATCGACGCCCTCCCGCGCCACGGGCAAGCGGCGCGCGACGGCACCGGCCTCGCCCTCGGCCTCATCGACGGCGTCCTCGGTGGCGGACAGCGGGAGCGATGGCGATTCGAGGCGGCGACGACCTGCGCCGGCGCAATCCCCGTCACCGCCACCCACGGTCAAGCGAGCGCGGAAGCCCAATCGCACGGCCAAGCGGTCTGTGCCATTGCCTGGCGCGGGTGTCTCTCGCGCGGGTATCCGGGCTGGCGCACCGGCACCGGTTGTGCCATCAACGTCCAGCAAGAGGAGGTATCGGCCCGGTGCACTGGCGCTACGGGAGATTCGATTCCTGCAGCGCTCGACGCATCTGCTGCTGCGCAAGCTGCCATTCGCAAGGCTCGTGCGTGAGATTCAGGTCGAGTTCACGCCCGTGCCGTTCCGCTGGCAGTCGGAGGCGCTCATGGCGATGCAGGAAGCCTGTGAAGCGCATCTCGTCCGGTTGTTTGAAGACGCGTACGTGCAAACGTGTTTGACGGAGGGAGTGACAAGGCGAGGACTCGCGTAGGGTGGGAGGGAGGAAGAAGGAGAACTAACTGATTGTTTCGTGATGTGTTATGTGTGTATTTGATGAATGATGCATGATGCATGGCGAATGGTGAATGGTGAATGGTCATTGCCGGACAGCAACCTATGTGCTATCCACGCCAAGCGTGTCACGGTCATGGTCAAGGACATCCAGCTCGCGCGGCGCATTCGTGGTCGCCACTTTGGCGAGTAGAAAGGATACCACGATAATTCATCGCTGCAACAGGGACAATTACATGGCGGAGACTGGTGGGATGAATCTTCACATCTTTTATCGCGGCGCAGAAGAAACGTGTTAATAGGGAGCGGCGACAGCGACGGCAATCGTACTGATGATGAAGCCTCGTGGATACTCGGGTACTGCTACGCTTGATTGTTTATATTAAAAAAATAAAATCTCCCCAAAACATAACGAAAACAAAACTCAAGCAGAGGGCATCTCTAGCACTCACTGTACCATATTTGTGAAGATGACAGCTTCCCCGCGGCAAATCTACTGCTTACGGTTCATCGACAGGATTTCCTTGTGTGCTTGTCGGTATCTGTCCCTCGGATGTACTCGGAGAAAAGAACCAAGGTGAGCATGAAGAAGGGGAGCCTGGCCACGCTTGCAATGTTCCCTTGAAGCGCTGCTGATACTTTTGTAGAGAAGCTCGTGATTTCAATTGCTGTTGATTAGCCAACCGATCGGTTATAGGGACAGTAGGTCCGCCAGCACAACAAACGTTCCCCTTCCGTTAGTATGGGTTCAACAGCGTAAACCTATGCAACAGTGGTCATCACTGCCATGTACCTTCGAGAACGTGGGACGGCCGAGTCGTTTCTTGGCGAGATCACGGCCAATTGCGACCATCGTTCCGACACACTAAGAAGCAGACAAAACATGCCAGGTAACACATGTGAAAAGAGAAAGCGGTCATTAGCTCATGCCCTCGCTCGCAAGTGAATACCAAGTATAAGAAATAATCCCGTACCAATGACTGGCCATTCCTCTGCGGGCACGACATTACGCACGCCTTGGAACCAGATGCACACCTGGGCATACCAAACACAGACAGTTCTACCATGAGAACGAGCAAACTTGGATAGCGACGCCATCACAATTTCAGCGAACTCACTCTCGGGCAGTGAATAGCGCACGAGTGCGTGTCTTCCACTCCCGCACCAGCTCGCGCGCCTCTCGTGCTGATGGCACCGGTCCTAACTTGACTGCGACCTCGTAGGCGCTTTCTGGGTCCAACCACTGATAGTCCTGGAACAGTTCCTTCTCGACCACGCCATCAACACAGAATGGTAAGCTTCATCAAATCAATCCATAACCATTCACTCTTGTCGTCGTGTACCACCGCACCTGTTCCTGACTTTGGTGGTCTTCGTATTTGTTTCCTGGTTCACGTTCCCACAGGCGCTTGGCAGTGATGTAAGGTGGCGGCTGTGCTTCACCTGAACCAGCCAGGAATGCTCGTACCCCCTCTGTGCTTGTGCCTTCATACTCTCGATCTGCATAGGAAAAACCAATACGAATAGTTAGTTCTCTAGTAACTCTCATGACATCCCAATCCATCGCGGTAAATATGGTACCGAGTCGAAGTTCGCGAGATTCGCGATCATATGCCACGCCATGATATTCCTCCCCAGCGATCAACAGGCGATCGGTAAGCGGGAAAAATCGCGCTACATCCTCCGAGCACACGACCACGTCGCTTCCAGCAGTCACGTGAAGGTCACCAGGAAGAGCATGCGACGCTGCCCGCATCAATACCGCGTAGTGCCACGCCTGGCGAGAATCCTCGCGGCTTTCATCGGATGCCACGCTACTGGCAAGATCGTCCGTGGCACTCTCGCTCATGGAATCGTCGTCCATGCTGCGTCCACACTGTTTGCGGGCTTCTTCACGCCCCTGCTCTAGGTGATTCGATAAGGTATCGACAGGATTCCGGACCGCATGGATCAACTTGAGTAGCCACCCGACCCACGTGGCACCCGCCAACGCCATTGTCGCCGTCGCTGACGGTGCCAACGACAGATCAAAGCCCGCAAGTTCCACACGAAGCGCATCCAACCATTCACGATCTGTATACATCTTCGCCGTAAAGAGCGATTCAAGTGGGGCAAGCGGGGACACCATTGACGATGACGCAGCATGTTGCACCGCAAAAAGAATGGGTGTGTGTAGACGCAATACCGCATCAAACGCGACCATTTCTACTTGGGAATCTACGTTTCCATCATTCATTGAGGACCTCGACTCAGATGAACACACTCCAACATCGAGCGATAGATCTCATTCCCAATGCATAAGCAAGCCAACCCAGCGTGCAATACCCCCACAGATATACAAACCCTTACCTTGGCGCTGAAGTCGAAGGCGCTCCTGCAGTGCTGTCAACAGGGCACTACACTGCACGGTAAACGCTGCTCGTGCCTGCGGAGACACCACAAAGCGCGCCATCGATCCCAGAAATAACGCCGACGCCACCGCATGCTGCACCGTTCCAATCCATTCCACACCAATACGATGCACGTCAGCGCTCAGTCATTAGCAGCCACGGGTTAGACATGACCCAGTTTCTCTACGCACGCACCTTGGTGGCGATCTGATTTGATGCAGCATGGAACTCTATTCCATCAAGATATCAACAAGCGGCGGGGTGAAAACACCATCACAAAGGAATAAAAACAAATCACAAAAATACCAGAGCAACCAGCACGTTAGATGCCATCCATCCATTCCTCAGGGTCGTGCTCTTCCTCATCCTCCACGTACGTTTGCTTCGCTCCTGCTCGGCCGCGGCCAGTGCCTGCACCACCTCCTCCTTTGGTCGCGACAGCGTGCGTACAACCGATAGCGGTGTGCTTCCGGAGCGATCCACGCTCTGTGGGTCAGCGCCACGGTCCAGCAGGGCGCGCACCACCTCCACTAACCCGGCCAGTGCGGCGACATGCAGTGGCGTCCGCCCAAACGCGTCTTGGATATCCACGTCAAAGCCCACACGGTCCACGAGCAGGGCCACGAGCTTGACCTTGAGCGGCTCGCGTGCCAGCGATGCATCCACGGCCACGTGAAGCACGGAGGCGCCCACTTCATTGCGTACTTCGCGTAGGTCCACACGCCAGTGGCGCAACCCGTCCCGCGTCGGGATGACGCCCGTCTGAACCCATGCGGCCAAGACGGCATGCTTACCGGCGCTGGCCTGGTCAAACAGCGCGTGCAGCACGCCGTTGGCCGTGCCCTTGGCCGCGGCATACGCCATCGCGCGCTGGAAGACGGCATCGTCTCGCTCTCGGCGTGAGACCGCGGCCACCAATCGGCTCTGCAGCTGCTCGATCTGTAGCTGCAGCAGGGCGACGCGCGTCTCCTCGGCGTCAGTCACGGGGGCGGTGGTGGTGGTAATGGCTGTATGGGGCTGCACGTCGCGGCAAGATAGTGTTAGCTGCGCCAGGCTCTGCCTCATGTTCTCCATGCGCTCCAGCACCGAGCGCTCGCACTGTGTCGCGTCATGCGCATCCGTCATGCTGAGCTTGTACTCTTCTTCTTGCCTTACGGCTCAATCAATGACGATGATCACCGCCGCATTCACTTCGTCAAGAGGGGTTTTCTGTTGGGGGTGATGGGGAGGCTTAAGTTAACCACCCCAGTCTGCCACTCCAGCGAATCCTAATATTTCCCATTTCGTTCGTGAACCCAGTACCGTATATATATATAATTCAAAACGGGAAATACTGTAAAACTAAATTGAAAATACCGTGGCAAATCGTCAATTGATGCATATCCAAAACCAAAATCTTGATCTTTGGTGATCATGTCGGAACTGCGGATGGCGCTGAGTGCCGTCGAGTCTCTCGAGGCGCAGGTGGAAGCGCTACGAGCGCACTCTCTTGCGCTACGCAACAGAGATCACACACTAGAGGAGATGCTGCCGCTACAGGCCGAGCTGACGGCCGTGGAGGCGGCGGCGAGCGACGGCAGTGAGATGCACGCGATGATGACCAAATTCCGCGAACGCAGCGCGATGATGGACCCGATCACGAACGAACCGCGCTTCGGACCCAAGACAATGAGCAAAGTACTAGATATGCTGCAGCGCTTCGATGCGATCCGGGAGGAGCTCCTGGAGGGCGAGCTTGTGCCAGCACTACAGGCAGCCATCGCCGCACAGCACGAGCGGATCGAGGAGGAAGAACGATGCCAACAGGCACGAGCGCAGCAGGAGCGGGATCGCCAACGCGAGGAAGAACTAGCAGCCGTGACACGGCAGCAGGAGTTGAAAGCGGAGGCCAACCGGCAAAGGCAGCTGGCGGACGAGGCTGAGCGGATACGACTCGCCGAGCTGGCGCGACAAGCGCAAGAACGACGACGGGCACGTGAGCAGGAGCGCCTGAACGAGAAGGTTCGCATCCAGCAGGAGCAGGAGGAACTAGCGCGGCGCAATGCCAGCGCCGTCGTGGGTGTCAGCGCTCTCCAAGACGCGCTTGCGGGATTGCAGACGGAACTGGATGCATCGGTTAGTGTGCTTGCTACTATTGTTTTTGGGTTTGGTTCTTGTGCTACCCCCCTGCTCGTGGACCCAGAAGGAAAAAAAACAAAACGCTCTGGACGGAGGGGAGAGGATGAATATCGTCTCACCCTGTGGATTTCTTTTTTGTGTTTGCGCATATGGTATGCAAATGTGCGGTAGACGTACAGCCAAGTGCTCGAGAAGCTTCACGTGCTCGTGGCAAATATCTGTTCTTCACCAGAGAATGCCGCGTTTCGTCACATCCCGCTGGAGAACCCTCATTTCCATGCAGATATCGGGCAACACGCCAACGGGTACAGCTGTATGCGCGCATTGGGCTTTAAAGAACTTGAACCAGAGCTGGGCAAGCGAGTGTTCATCATGGAGGTATGGAAACAGACGCAACTTCTGGGTGTGCATGGGCAAATAGACTACTGACCGACTGGACCATTAACAACATGGATTGCTTCGATGTGGCTGGCTACCTGGGTTGGATAACACCAATCTTAGGAGCCCGACCTGGGTGCAGACATGGATAAATGGAGCAATTGGTTCGATCAACTTAAGGAGATGCGGGATGCAATAGCCGAAAAGCTTGTGTAGAGGGGGAAACAAAAGAGGCGTAGAATGTCAGTGGTGAGCAGCAGTCACAAACGAGAAGCGATGGTAATAGACATGCATGGATGGAAACGCAAGATGCAGGGCTAATAATGAGTGGTGATAAGCAGTTGCAATTCGCGCTGAAGTCCTTCGTAATAGTATACAACGAGGTCTGCAATTTTACCTACTTCTTTCTCAACTCCGCACCACTTCACCAAATACTCGTCGAACACTATTTACATCACACCACATGCACTCGTCGGAGGTTCACCAGCGCCACCTGTGGGCTTCACGCTTGCGGCACTTCCAAAGTCAAAGTTTCGGCGAAGGTATCCACGCAACGTCTTGCTCTCTTTCTTCAGCATTGCCAATGTATCCACAAGCGATTCCAGCAAGACTGGGTCAACGTCAGCAACATTGATTTCGTGTGAGTCGAAGCCTACCGGCTGACGTTCAATTAAACGTTCGCACGCGATTTGAACCCGGAACGCTGACTTTGAAAGGCGAAGTGCAGCCACGTACGCGGAAGATCCTTTAAGAGAGTGCGCTTCTCGCCGCATCTGGACGAGATCTCTCGCCTCAAAAGCGTCGTTAATTCGCCCCATCGCGCTGTCGGCCCCAAGTGCAAACTTCTTCAACAAATCCAGGAACAGTTCCTCCCGATTGCCGCATTGCTCTACTCCGAGGGAATAATTGACTGGGTCGCCTTCCGGAATTGGAACATCAAGAGGTGACATACTTCCAGACGCTCGCCCGATATCACCCGAGGTGGACTCCTTAGTGTACGCTGGGCTCCCTCTATTTACTGAATCCGGAGGTGTGTCGATCGGCGGCTTAGCAATACCATCACCATCACCTTCGCTAGCATCATTTTCTTCGTCTTTGTCCGTAAACGATCCGGGTCCGTTTGCACGGATTGGAGAGCTACCAGGCATCATTCCTTGGTGACTCCAAATCATCGGTGACTTTGGGTAAGACGCACGCTTCACCTCGATTTGCTCCTTGAGTTCG
The DNA here is from genome assembly GCA_023336285.1 of Pythium grandisporangium. Taxonomy (NCBI): domain Eukaryota; phylum Oomycota; class Peronosporomycetes; order Pythiales; family Pythiaceae; genus Pythium; species Pythium grandisporangium. The sequence continues at coordinate 18,263 of JAADWT010000389.1, forward strand.
GCTGCATACAAAGGATTTGAATTCGACGTTGGCAATGTCGCCGATGTCTTTTCTTCATCCTCTTTCCAATCAGGAACTTCGACGATCGCGCCACTCGCATCACGCTGGAACGTCAGCAAAGATCCGCTAGACGACCGAGTATTGGAGCTCTTCACACCAGCACTAAAGATGGAAGTAGTTGGAGCCACGGTACGGAACGCTCGTCCACCATTTCGACCAATCGCCATCGGGTCATCCAACTCTAGATTTGACATCGCTCGAGCAAGATCAAGCTGCTGCATATGCTGTGACGCTGGTGCAAGTCTCGACGTTTTAGGAGGCGTTATGATCGGTTGTGCAACGCTATCATCGCCTCCAGGATGCGAACGACCAGAGTGTAGAGCAGCTGGATATGTGGACGGATCTTGCGTAACAAAAGAGCTACGAGGCTTTAAATCTGCGTCACCGCGCACGCTTCGGTCACTCTTCGCAGAGATATTTGCGAGGGGTGATGTCGGAACCTTGCTAACGTTACCTTCAGATGCAGCATGCGCTTTCTGATGGCCAAGGTAACGAACCTTCATCCATTGTCGAATGGCTTTTCGGAGATGAACCTTCGAGATAGGTTTCACCATAAATTCATCCATTCCAGCTTCTAAGCATTTCAATCGATCTCCATTCATCGCGTACGCAGTCAATCCGAGGATCGGAATGCGAAGAACATCTTTTTCTTGCTCAAACTGTCGGATCATTTTCGTAGCAGCATACCCATCTAAGACGGGCATCTCGCAATCCATGAGAATCAAATCAAACTCTGAGTGGTGTTGAATGTAAGAATTTACGGCGTCACGCCCGTTCTTTTCCCATTGAAGGAGGTGGTCATCTTCTTGAAGAAAGCATTTCACAACTTCCCAGTTGAACTCGTTATCTTCCACAACGAGGATGCGAGCTTTTGCCGGTACGACAACAATCGGGCTTGATACCGTCAAATTCGTCTCGTTACTCTCACTAGAAGCAACATTTTCGACGTTGTTCAAAATCAGTGCTGTTGGGTGCACGGAGATGTCGTCAGATCCCATCAGCGAACTCTTCCGTGAGCCCTGATCGTCCAATAGTTTCACAACCACTGTGAAGAAAAAATTACTCCCCACCCCCAACTCGCTATCGACATCAATCTGGCCATCCATTAGCTCCACAAGCTGCTTACAAATGGCAAGTCCAAGACCGGAGCCTGTCGGATTTTTGTGTCGGGTACGTTCCAATTTTGTGAACAGCGAGAACAAACGTGACTTCTCTTCGGCATCCATTCCGACACCCGTATCTGTAACTTGAAAGTGCAGCTTTTTTAATCCAGCGGGAAGATCTGGGGCATGAACGACGCTACATCGAACTATAATGGATCCCTTACTCGTAAATTTGAGAGCATTCGAAAGCAGGTTGAGCAAAATCTGACGAAGACGAACGACATCACCAATGACAATACTTGGCACACTTTCGTCGCAAATCTTTTCCAAAGTCAAACCAACTTCGCGTGCCCTGAAGTTAAAGATCTCGATTGAATAATCCAGCAAATCCTGCATGTGAAATGGAGCGGCAGAGATTTCCATATGACCAGCTTCAATCTTGGACAAATCAAGAATATCGTTGATCAAATTTAATAGAAGCGAGCCCGACACATATGCCATGTGAACGTAGCGCTCCGAAACATGACCCAGCTCTTCCTCTTTGAGTAATTCAAGCATACCCAGGACACCGTTCAGTGGAGTGCGCAGCTCATGGCTGAAAGAAGCCAAGAAATTCACCTTTGCAGCTTCCATGTGCTTTCTTGCTGTGTAGTCCTGGCCAACACCGATCACGCCGCGAATGTTACCATGCATATCCTTCTTGCTGGATGCGTTGACGAGCAACAGAAGGAATGTGCCCTTCTTAGTCGTCATCGGCAGTTCCATCTCTCCAACGTCTATACCGATGATAGCCTGGTTAAGTAGCTGTCGGACTTGCTGTCGACTGTCAGGGATGATGAATGTGTTTACAAGCGACAGCCCAAGTACGGATGATTTGTGGTAACCAGTAATCTCTTCGATCTTTTGGTTCCACTCATTGATAGATCCATTCGTGTCGACTCCAAAAATTGGAGCATTGGCTGTATCAATCAACCTGAAGTATTCATGTTCCTGGGCAATGCGGTCTGTGATATCTTGACCAATTCCTACTACACCCACAATACTGCCGTTTGAATCCATACGCGGCGTTGCGTTCAACAAGATCTCAATTCTCGTACCAGGTCGCGTGATGAGCGGGAACTCAAAATTGGCCGTCTGAATACCTTGTAAGGCCTTTGAAAGTACATCAGCGACGATAGGGCGATACTCGGGAGAAATAAATGTTTGAACAAGATTCTCGCCCATCACTTCATCGATTGAGTAATTCGTGATCTGCGCAGCCTTCTTGTTCCAAATGTTGACACACATATTGGCATCCACACCGAAAATTGGAGCATTCGCCGTATCGATCAAACGACTATATTCTTGTTCTTGAGCGATACGATCAGTGATATCTTGACCAATACCAACCATACCGATTACTTCTCCATGTTCGTTAAAACGTGGCGTAGCATTCAAAAGAATCTCTACTCGACGACCAGTTTTCGTCATCAATGGGAACTCGAAATTCGCTGTCTCCGTTCCGTTCAAAGCCTTTGACAGCACGAAACCAACAGCCTCACGATAGTCTTCTGTAATGAACTTTTCCACCAAATTCTCACCCATCACATCCGATGGCGTGTATTGAGTAATCTCTGCGGCTTTTTTGTTCCAAATATTGACGCGGCCTTCCTCGTCAACACCGAAAATTGGAGCATTCGCAGTGTCAATCAAACGAGCATACTCTTGTTCCTGCGCAATTCGATCAGTAATATCTTGACCAATACCAACCACGCCGACAATATCCCCATGTTGATCAAAACGAGCAGTAGCATTCAGCAAAAACATCACTGTCCGACCCGTTTTCGTGATCAGACGAACTTCGAAGTTTGCCGCCTCGTCTCCCTGAAGAGCTTTCGTTAAAACTGACGCAATTGCCTCCCGGTAATCTTCTGAGATGAACTTCTGTACGAGATTTTCGCCCAGCACCTCATCAGTTGTAAATTGGGTAATCTCCGCCGATTTTCGATTCCAAATATTCAAACACCCATCCATGTCTACACCGAAAATCGGAGCATTTGCTTGATCGATCAGGCGCGTGTATTCTTGCTCTTGAGCAATACGATCAGTGATATCTTGGCCGATTCCCACCATGCCAATCACGCGCCCGTGCTCATTGAAGCGCGGGGTTGCATTCAAAAGAATCTCCACGCGGCGACCCGTTTTAGTCATTAGCGGGAATTCAAAGTTTGCGGTCTCCGTCGCATTAAGTGCTTTGGACAGCACAAATCCAACAGCTTCACGATAATCCTCAGTAATGAATTTCTCCACCAAATTCTCGCCCATCACGTCCGACGGAGTGTACTGAGTAATCTCCGCTGCTTTCTTGTTCCAAATATTTACGCTGCCATCTTGATCGACACCGAAAATCGGTGCGTTCGCTGTATCAATG
>JAADWT010000039.1:0-47002 GCA_023336285.1 Pythium grandisporangium
CATTCCGAATTAGCCAGATCACTATCGCCTGCTGAGGTTTGTCGTTCAGCCTTTGCTGGAGACCAATTTTTTTTATCCTTGTGGCGATACATTGCCATATAACGCTACATTTTCATTTGCATATTTCCACTCACGCTGCTCTTGTTGCGTTCAGTGCCCTACGCCTCCCGGTTGTTTTCCGCAAGACATCCCTTACGTCGTTTCGGTTTCTGGTTTGCTTGAGGCAGTGGGTCGTTGGTCTGTTGGGTCGCGATTGCTCGCGACTGTTGCGGCGCGATGAGGAGAGTATACTAGATTCTCACCCACACTAGGGCCTCTGTTGCTCCTATAGCGGACGAAAGGCCACATCATGACCAGACGCGTTGCATTGCTCACGAAGAGACGTGCCGTGTACGCGCCCCTTCCAAAGATGGCGAGCAATTGCCACCGAGAGTGATGGTCCGAGTCAAAAGTGTAGCCATGTGAGAAATGAACACATCCCGACTGTCGCAGGTGCCGTGATCTTATGACACGCATCAAAGAACGAAACGCAACCACAACCCACGGAGGGTCATAAACAGACTCCCATGATGGCTGCATGAAGGAGGCCATCGGGCAAACATACGTCGCCACGGATAACAGTCACTTGCAGCGCTTATCACGGCCACCACCCCCATGAACAGCCGGGATGGAGCGGAGCCGGATGGGTGTGTCCGGACGTTGGTGTCGCACTTCCCCTCGGGCCAGCCGCCAGTGCGCGTGTTTCACGTTGGCCATGAGCGAGCCACGTACGCACCCTTTCGAAGCACGTTTTTCTTCGACCCCGTGGTAAACCCATTGCTTCGTGGTGAGGGGGGTGACCCTGATCGTTTGGCGGCGGCCCGTGAGTCGCGAAGGTTATGGACGGCCAATGCACCCACGATCGCGACACGTTCCGCGAAAACGGACACTTGCCCGGGATCAGCGTTTAAGAACCAAGCGCTGAGTGCGGATCGTCTGTATAGCACAAGTCGGAATACCATGGGCTACGATGTCCATCGTACGGTTTTTTATTATCTGTGTGCAAGCAAGAGTACATGGCGGAGGGTTTGAAATTTAAGATATGTGCTTTCGTGTGTGTGCTGGGGTTTGCCCATCAATTTGGATAGGATCTATGCGAGGCTCAAGTCTGTGCGACACAACCAAGCGCTTTCCACTGGTACCCCCCGAACCTCCAACCAGCAGATGTGGGGCTATCGCAATACTTACCTTGATTTATGTCTGTCTGTAGAAAACCACTACACCCGAGAGCGTAGGTCCAGGATCGTACAACCTACAGGCGCCACGAACTGCCCTTCTTCGTGCTCAGCCTCGCGCCCCATCGTGTCCCAATAGTGTGCGTATTTCATGCTGCTCCTTCACTCTCGACCATTTCTTGTAGGGTCCATTGACCAAGACGAACCTTCGCTGATGCCCACCACTGACGTTATAGACCACATCTCCGTCAACTGATCGTCTGCGCGAATGGGGAAACCGCTCTACAGACTGCCGCGCAATGGATAGTGCGGACGAATGGAAAACCACGTCAGAAAAGCCGTCACCCACTGCACATTCGTTCCAGCGTGCGCGGCAAATGTCCTGGATCGAGCAGGTTGAGGAGCGACAGCGACGGTCTGCTCCGGCATCTCTTGTTGCGAATCCCTCCACCGCAACCTCAGCTTATTCTCCTGCGCGGATACGAAACTCGAGACCAGAGGGGCGAATGCCAGATTTTGTGCAGGGTATTCGCAGTCCCATCACCAGCAAACAGCGATTGAGTGCTAGGGAGGCGATTGTCAACGTATCACCGCGTACATACACGACCATTGCAGCGGAGCAGAGGGCAGGAAATGAAAGTGCCGAGATCGCACCGCCGTTTAATAAAAACGCAGGTAGCGATGAGGACTAGTGGAAACGAGCATATATGGAAGGAGAGGTTGTTTGGAGAAGGGGTACGGAGAAATACCCAGTCTAGCAAACCTCAGTACCAACGTAACCTATGCTCATCCACCTTAATCGAGTGGCTTTCGTATGCAATCGATCACGAGTGTGTGTGCATGTGCTTTACTTGCTTCACCGCTTGCCGATGATATCCACAAATGAACGTGAGCGGTTGAGCGTGGGACGAGAGGCGTCGAGTTGGCGCGACAATGGCGAGTTTTCGGGCAATTGGAGGCAGCTACGAAGGTGTGCAAGCGCTAATTTGTTGAGCATCGGGCGTACTTGCAGGTAACGCGCGATGACCTTGTTCTTGACCGATGGATGATCCTTGACCAAGTAGAACGTGCGCATGGCCTCATTGTCACTGATTTGCACACGGCCAACCCGCTCTTCCACGTGAAACTCGGAACAAACACGCAGTTGCTGATACGTATCGTCCGAGATCTGGACTCGCCCCGGCGTACCGCGAGACTCCATGAGATTGGCGATGACCGTGTGGTGTCCCCAGATGAGGTACCGCGGCTTCTTAATTCCTACGACACCACCAACAACCTTGCCGGTGTGAATGCCAATGCGCATTTGTAGAGTGACCTTAGCTTCTTCACAGAATCGGTCAATTTCGTGAAGCATCTCTATAGCAAATGCAGCAATGGCGGCGGCATGATTTTTCTCGCTCTTGTATCCAGGAAGTCCACCAATTACAATGAAGGCATCACCTACTGTATCCATTTTGTACACGCCAAATTGGTCCAAGTGGTTGTCAAAAGCCGAGTAGATCTTGTTAAGGAATCGACAGATATCGCCAGGGCGTAGGCTAGAGCCCAAATTTGTGAAGCCCACCATATCCGAGTAGAGAAGAGTAACCTCAGCGAGCTCGTCTACCACGGTGGACTGGCGCATGAGCGCCTCGGCGTATTGCGGCGATGGTAACATGTTGGCCAGCAAGTCTTCGCATTTTTGTTTCTCAAGGCGAAGTGTGCATTTCAGTAGGAAATCGTGCCGTAACCCCAGCTCGCGTTTGTAGGCAAAATGACCGACAAGCACAATCAGAAACACGTAAAACGTGCAATTCTCTGCGTATGCCGACCAACTCTCCTCTCGCGAGAGGAAGTGGATACCAATATAACACACACTGGAGCTGATGTTCACAAGCATTCCATGTCGATAGCGAAGGCGGACAGCAAGCCCGAACACGACGGCATTCACAATGCTCATGGCCAGATAGTCGCGTGGCGGTTCGTCCGAAGAATAATTTGCAGGATCTTGGAAGAGCACTTGTGCATTTCCCAGGATTGCAATGACAATTCCGCCCATCGTGACTACCTTTTCGCGCACGTGATATAGTGCTACGGGGTGACGGTACCCGGCAAAGACAGCACTTAGCGCAACAAAAAACGCGAGCGAGCTGAGGACATATTTGATGTTGCCATCCCGTGTTGTAACTTTCTGGTTGCTTATCTGCGTAAGGATGACGACGCACAGCACAATCGCCAACACTTGCGCGGACATGAGAAACTGTGGAGTCCCCTCGTGGTCATGATTGATTCGAAACACGTTTTCCATCTCTTCCGCGGTCCCAGCGATACCCTTGAGACTTAGCTCGCGCTGAGCATCAGTGCCTTGGTCCGCAGCTGCGGTGGTAACGGCGGCAACGGTCGGCGAAGCTGACTGAAAAGGAGTTACGGCTGCGGTGGAACTCTCCCCGGCAGGGGTATTCGTACTCTGACGCCTCCGACGGAACTTGGGCTGGAAGCGGAGCGTTCTCCTGCTGATCTCTACAGCGCTCATGAAGCCGATATAGTCGTCACTGCGGTGGTGTGGCGCGTAATTCGTCAGGTTGGCCCGGATTGATTCCTCGATCGCAGTCTCCAGAGTGGAATATAAATCAGTTTGCTCATACCGCGGATTTTGGTGCTTACCCTCAAGCCAATAAAGTTTGACAACCCCTTTGCCCTTCAAGTTCATGAGACCCCGTTCTGCGATATGGTAACAGCCGGACCGCGTGAGCAACTGCTTGGTGCGTTCACTGATCTGGATCTTTCCGGCTTGACCTGAAGAACAGATCCGAGACGACGTGTTGACAGTGTCACCAAAAAGATGATAGCTATAAGTTTTGCTTCCAACGACGCCGGCAACCACTGGACCGGAGTGGATCCCAATTTGCAGTTGAATCTCTTCGCCGTGAAATGTCCATTGTTCCGTATCTCGAATATGCATCATGGTGAGCGCCATGTCAGCAATCTTTTCGCAGTGGTACGGATCCTTACACGGCACACCGGCAGCGCACATATAAGTCTCAGCGATGGCTTCCACCTTGTACACACCCCGTGTGTCTGTCGCCTTGTCAAAACAAAAGACGATGCGGTTGATTAACTTGACCAGATCGATCGCGCTGGCATGTTTGGAGAGCACCTGGAAGTTACTCACGTAGCAGAATAGGATGGACACCTCCTCGTAAAATTCAGCGAGCTCATCCGTGCGATTCTGCTTCAGATTTTCCTTGATGTGCACTGGTAGCATGGTTTCAAGCAAATCGTCACGGCGTTTGCGCTCCTCGGCTACACTCAGACGCTCCACAAACTCTATGCGCACATGTCGCTCGCTATAGTAGGACGAAAGCATGCAAAAAATGATAAGCGCGAACCCCACAGACGTTTCCAGTTGAGCGAACGCGCAGTTCTTGCAAAATACAACCACGAAGAACCCTTTGATAGCCACGTGACAGAGCGTACACAACGTGGCGGTGGTGAAGCGCATACCACTGGCGTTGAAAACAAACAAAAAATAGAAAAGCATGGTTACGCTGACCGAGTCCTGAGAGCAAAAGAGCGAGGACTGCCGAAGCGAACTGTCTTCCTTGGATTCGCTCCAAACGTTTACGAGGAATAGCAATCGCGGCAACATGAGAATAAAGCCATGTAGTCCGTAGTACAAGAACGAGAGGTGGTCGAAATACTTGGGGAACCACGAGCAATAGGACACAACATGGAACCAGATCGCGAACGTGATAAGCGTAACCCGGGACGCGAACACAGCGTATTGAATAGCCTCAGAATGGGTCGATACTTGACCCAAAATCATACCACTATGAACTAGGATCACGATTTGGCTGGCAAAGCGCACCTTGTTGAGGACGTAGACATTAAAGTGTTTCGAGAAAATTTCTTCCAGGTTGGCATCCCGAAAACGCAACGGGAACGGCTGCATGTCGGCACGCTTGTGGTGACGCGCAGTGTTTCCGTCGTTATGGTTGCTGCGGTCAAAATTGTCACCGGTGCCGGACCAACCACGAAAAAGAGGGGAGATCTCATTGCTGGCGGGATGCACCTTGGAAGGCTGGATCGCGGCTGTGCGGCGATGTGAGACCGGGAGAGAACTGGAAGCGTGGGGGCCAGGGTGCTGGGCCACGATCGTGCTCGTGGGCTGTAAATCATGCGAAGGGTAGAGAAAACTGCGGTGAGGAAGGTAGTGACTATTTCTCCGCTCCGAATTGACACTTCCAGATGAAGAAACGGAATGGTTACGAGCCGAGTGAGGCGCCTGAACAGACGAGACCGCCGCTGTACCAGGTGCGGGGGCCACGGCTCTCTCTGCCCCCGCCTTTTGATTTGCCACAGGTGCAGTGCCGCTCGCGGTTGATGATGAGGAGCCCGACGAGGCGGTGGGACCTGTTGTGGACGGCTCCGGCGTCACCGTGCACACTGTGGGCTGCACATCGCTCATTCCAGACGCCTTCTTGACGACACTTGGGACGGAATGACAGAGACAACTCCACGCTGGTTGAGCTCGCAGCCCAATGCCGTCACTTCCGCGGTTCCGTGCCAATGTGCAGGATATGGCGGTGCAAGGCGACGAAAGACTGAATAGCTCCGGGTGTGTGAGATGCGCTGCAGCACTGGCCTAAATGCGGACATGTAGCCTGACCCTTGGAAGGAGATAAAGAGGGTGCTGATTGGGCCCACGCCTTGAATGCATATGCAACAGAGGAGCGAATTTTTCCGAAGCAAGACATGTAAACGCATATGATACGAAGATAAACTAATTTCATGTGCACTTTTTGCAGCGCTCACAGCATACCCCCCACCATAATTGGCAACCTATGCACCTGCTTATTTCCGCCAGAGTAGGCAATGGGCACCAGGGGCCATCATTGCTATTGAGATCAACCACAAACACGTGAGAGACAGAGAGCGACGGAGAGGGGTCACACGAATGAAGTCGCCGATGGATGTGTCAACATCTGACTGGTACAAGCACGGCATATCCTGCAAAACCACTATAGCCATGTCGATGGACGATCACGCCTTCACTGGTTTCGAGCGCTTCGCAGGATTCCGACCGGGGATCTGAATATAAGCAGACGGCAGACACGCCATGCAGGGGTGAGGAATGTCAAGAGCACAGCGGACACGTCAGTAGAATCGATCCTACACATACTGATATGGCACACATATACATATACATATATATGCAATATACATAGAGAGAACGACGACACGCACCATAGCCTCGGGGTTGTTTGGATCAGGCACCCATGTGATATTGCTGACGTTGAACGCCTCCTTGAAGAGCATCACAAACTCGCCCACGCGCTCAACACGACCGCCCCACAGATAAATGCGACCGTTCTTGAAGACAACTTGGGTCTGCAGCAGATGAATGATATCCCCCACACGCAAGTGGATCGCCAGATTCTTTTGCAGCACGAGTGACACACAGCCCGTGTCGTCGCCCACTAGAAGTGTCGCGTTATTGCTGGCATTGCCCTCGTCCTTGGCGTTCGAGTCCATCACGATGGCCTTGACGAAGCATTCCTTTTCGTGAAGCGCAGGCGATAGGTCACGGATCCGCAGGAACGATGGCTTCTTGCGCCCAGCGGATGCCGAAGACGACGACGATGACGGCGATGCCATGACCCCCGTGGCAATTGGTCTACTACGTATGATATGCACTCTCGCTGGCCGTTTGGGTCATGGAGCATTCATTGCCATTTCCTATCTGAAGGGTAGAATAGAAATAGAAATAAGAGGATTTCCTCCTTGGAATTCACAAACCGAGGAAGCAAAAGCTTCGGGTTTCTAAAAGACTTCAACTCATCCCGTACACATCACACATCACGGAACCGCCGCCGCCCATACGCGTAATTGGATTGCGCCGAGCTTCGTCCTGTTCGCTAGCGGTTGGCGCGGTCTGTGCCCCCCGCACGCGCGTGAGCCTATCGCACCCGTCGACTGCGCTACGCGTCGCAGCGAGGACGAGCGTCCCTCGCGGCGCGATGAAGCGTCTATTCCAACGATCCGAGAGCTCTTCACCTCGTGGACGTCGGAGCAGCGCAGGGGGAGACAAGCAGGACCGGTCGATGAGCGAGAGGCAGCTGCAGTCCACGCAAGGTGGCAATACCCACGCCACCTCGAAGACGATGGACTCGGACAGCTTACGGTCAGGCGGGCCGCGGGGCCCCGAGCTCACCCGCCCGCACAGCGGCAGCCTGAGCGATGGCGAACTGCATGACAGCGTCGTGGCGTATATGACCTCTGCGACTGAAGAGAGCCAACGCACAGCGATTCAAGCTATTCACATGGCGATCCTTGACGACAGCGCGGCAAACGGCGGCGAGGAGAGCATGTAAGAAAAGTAAATTCGAGATGGTGGGGTAGGGTGGGTGGGGGAAGAGAAAAATGGCGCGGTTGACGAATGGTGGTGGTTGTGATGCGTACTGAATACTTTGTGTGTTTGTTTCAGGCGCGTGACAGTGAAAGATGCCACCACACTCACTAGTGTGTGCTCGCAGCGGTTGCGAATCGCCTTCCAGCAACATCTCGAGGCTTACAACGCAAGCTTGATGCAGGGGCACCCACGCTCGCTTGTTGGAGACCCTGAAGCAGCGATGCATATGCTTACGACAATGGCCGTCTTACATGCATTGCTGGTTCGTCACGCGGAAGGAACAAACCTCACGATTCTTGTAGTGAGCGAGCGAATCCCGTCGACGCTGGTGGGAGTGATCAAAGCGTGCGCAGCAGCAGCCACCGAAACGGCTGCCGATCTCGTAAGATGCTGCCTGTCAATTCTGATGCGGCTTGTGCGTTTTCAAGCTGTGGTTCACGAATTGGTAGAGTCCAGTTCTTTGCATTGCATGTTTGATGTTCCTCTTGCACGACCGGCACATCAACTCCTTGCGTTTGAGGTATGTTTCATTATCTCCATATCTTTGTCCGGCAGGTCGTGCCAAATGAACGATTGCCATTATTAAACAGAAATGATTGTGGCATGTTGACAGATGGTCGATACATTGGTGCATTACATGCAACCAGATATGTGGCCTGATTTCATAGCACATTTGGGTGAGCAACGGTGTCTTATCAAGATTACTCATCTCATTAACGACGTGGCATCTCTGAGAAAAGTTATCGAAATTTCTGGGCGAGTGTTGCGCCAATCGTACTCTCTGGGTGTCCACACATTACATCAGCAATTACGGAACGAGGGATTTTACGAAAGTCTGCGCGGACACTTCCTGACGTCGCTGAGGTATGACACGACCATGGCCGGAGCTACACTCGACCGTTTGGACTTCGCAGCACAGCATGATGGTGTTCGACATGCACTTGGAGAGCTTTGTAATAGTGGAAGTGAAAGCGCAGTCGATGTCGAAGGCTTTTCATCGGAAAAGTGTTTTGCATTGGGTCCAACAAATACTCCCTCTCGGTCATGGTTCAACGTTGAAGCGTTCGCATTGCTGCAAGACATCATCCGTGACGTCCACACGTTTGTTGCAGGTACATATGACGCTGTTGCTCGGGGAGGGAGCGATGAGCACCAACATGCCAGATCTATTGCCCAGCCAAAACCATACTGGTGGAATAAACTCCAGTGCAATTACATTCAGCTCATCGGGTGGCTCGTGGTTCAGCAGCGTCGTGATTATGTGTTCATCCAGGTATGTTGGCACACTGTCTTTGTTTACGACAAAATTATGGTTGCGGTGGATTGAAATTGAACTTTGAAAATTTACTGACAACGATTAGTCAATTTGGTGTAGAGGTCTGGCATTCTGGGAGATATGATTTGCCATCTCGATGAATACGCTGATTTGACCAAACATGCGATTGGATCTGTGCTTGCCACGGTGGCGATTGAAGCAAATGTTGTTCCCTATTCCGAGCTGGCAACCATATCTACGTTTATTTCGCAGGTACTGTGCATTGCTGTTTAAAATGAAGACAGTCACATACTCGGCGACCTTCATTAATTAGATCTAATACGTCCAACTCACACGTGTTTATTCTAGCCAACGAACAACGCGGGGAGTGTCACAGTGCTATTGGGATTTATCATGAATCTACTTCGCTACAACGATTCATATCGCCAGATTTTACGCACAACTGGATTAATGGACGTCATCGTTGAGCTTTTCGAGATGAATACGGTGACTCAGACTTCAGAAGCCGTTGCATCAACCAAAATTAACGTTGGATACCCCACAAGTACGATGAAGATCGGTTATCACCATTCATCGTCGTGCGAGGACATACCCGTGACCGTACACACACTATTGATGCTGATTTCATCACATTGTCGACAGACAAGTGTGGCCCGCAAATCCGATAAATCGGAAAATTCACTCGATCATCGCGCATTCGCGATAGTCTTGGAGATCATAACCGTGTTTGCTGAATCTGCAAGTACAACTGAGTCATGGGGAGAAGAAGAAACAAGCCTGTTGCGTGGTCTATGTGATCCTTCGTTTTTAGAATGCGTGTGCGTTCTTCTTATGGAAAGTGCACATCAGGAACAGGCAGTGGCGTTGTGGAATGCGCTTATTCGGATTTCGCTCGGCTTCAAGAAACAGAACACAAGTCTCTACAATACGGTTAATTGTCTCCTGCAGTCTTTCCGTTACATCACGTTGGCACTGTATTATCGCGGAAATAGGGATGTGATGATTGCTTTCACTGGATCGACGGTGGTACTTGCTCAAGGATTGCAGTGCTTCGAAAGATTTCTTCGACCACGGTGCAATTGTAACAAAGGCGGTTGTGAACTATTGCATGAAGGGGACGACGCATTGATGGAAGCCGATCGGGACCAGGTGCTAACTGCGGTTCTGGATTGTGGTGGCTTATACACACTTCTGTCAATCCTTTCCACTCTAACAACTTCTCACGCCCCACACGATAGCGACATCCTTCCGGGAAGCGATTCTGAAGACCCTGAGGCCCTACTTGCCGTGATCATGAAACTTGTTCATATCTTACTAAGCTCAAGCGAGATTGCTTGTGACCATTTTAACAGGTATGTGGAACTACCAGCGATGATATTTTCAAGCCAGCTGGATCTGTGCCATCTAACAATTTAATCCTTGTTGCGTTGACTTGTAGTTCAATCACGTTCGGGTTGTACGGTGATCTACTAGATCAGTATGTCAACAAACACTCGCAGACAAAACGAAACGTGCTTGCGTGTGACGACGTCAAAAGAACAGTAGTCCCTGGGGAAGATCTTGACGATAGCGATTCCCGCAATGACTCGCTGCCATTCAAGTGCTTAAATTTGCTCGGAGACATGATTATTGGGCGATATGATGTTCACATTGACAACCCAAACACCAGCAGACAGCACATCGCCCGCCGGACGGTAGAAACGACGTCTGTCTCGCCCTGCGATCAGGAACTGAAAATAGTCCATCCAGGTGCGCTGGCGGTCTTCGTCCAACTGCTAAGTTTATGGTCAGATCGCCTCCAACTCCCGCATGTAGATGCTCTGATTGATTTTGGAGTAGCCGTCATGACTCTGTACGTATTCTCTTTGGATGTGTTCAAAATGATCGAAGATCGTCTTTCTTTTGTTGTGTCCTTAACACGGTTATGCTCCCGTAATCTCCATCCGTAGATCCGAGAATGCCGAGGCACTAGAACTCGTCAACATGTGCGATATAGTTTTACGATCGTTTGCTGGGTCTGGATGTAAAGAGAGTGATCATGCAACGAAAGCGAATTCGCTGAGCGGAGTGCTGCTCAACAGTAAGCATCGCCGTCACAAGGACATTCTAAAAATGCTTCGGCAAGCCTCTCAATCAGGAATATCCGTCAAGGAGGTATGTCGATGGGTTAAGTTACTTATTGGTGAGTGCTCCGTATCCCAAGTGCCAGTTGATGGTGGTTCGACCTCTGTATCCTCTTTGTCGCCGACGTCGCTGGTGACTGTAGATCGTGAACGTGATAGTTTTCCGCTATTACACCAACTTGTGGAGTTAGCATTGTATTCGTACACTCGCTTCGAACGCACTCCAGCAGTTTCTTTTGATGCTTCGATCGACGGATTTGCTTACATTCAGATCCCAGAAGTGCATGCACGGCAGACCACGGCAGGGGCGTTTTCACTTTCGTCACCATTACCAGCCTCTCTTCCGACTACTCCAAGTGGAGGCACCAGTAGTACAGCGCCCTCAGCACTTTCGTCAGCTTTATCTGCGACACAAGCAGCAAGGATTTGGCCACCAACTGATGGATATACAATTACGTTGTGGTTCCGCATTGATGTTTTGGAGAATAAAGAAGACCGTGAGGCGCACTACTGGAGACTCCAACTTTCGGGTCAGTGCGTTATGTGTGAAAACAAAGTCAAGGACGATAATGCGCTAAAGTGTTCGCATCGCGCGTGCCGAGGGTGCCACGAGGCGTTGATTAATGGTGGAGGCGAGTGCGTCGTGTGCAATCCGCCAATGTTTTATCTGTATCGATTCCGTTCCGGTGATGGAAAGTCAGTCAGCGAACTGTTTGTCAAAGGCACAAAGCTTGGAATGCGGACAAGCGCTGGAAAGGCCGTCCACCCATTCACCCACATTTCACTGGAGGCGGGTCCGTGGTATCATGTCAGTGTTGTTCACACTCGACAGCGTTTTCAATCTAGCCACGTTTTGTTGTACCTCAATGGTGTTTTACAAGAAACGACCAAGATATCATATCCATCCAATCTTAGTCATGGACAGCCTCTCAGTGGATTGGTTGGCGTCCCATCTCAGTCTCGGCGTGCATCAAAGTCTCACTGGACGGTTGGGCCGTTTTATCTGTTTGACGAGCCGATCGCTCCACAGGTTGTCAATTGCATTTACGCGGTTGGTCCAGAATATGATGGGCTTTTCGTCGGTGCAACCGGTGTAGCTGGCGACATTGCATTGAGTGTTGACCATTTAAACGCACCCAACTTAGCTATGCTGGACGAGTATACTCGAGATCCGATCCGATCACTTATTGAATCTGTAGATACTGAACGTGTAAACCGAAGCTCACTCCTACGCAGTTCTCTCTCTCTAGCATCGGCTGCCTCGTCGACTGCTGCAGCAATTGTACAGGATATGAAGGAGAATGCGAGTGGACAGAATCCATTCGCGCGAATTTCTAGCGCAGTACCGATTGCCCATATCCCAATCATTCCAGATCACATTCTTTTGGCGTATTCAGCGCGACACGCCGAGCATCTGGATCGTGGTGCCTTGATTCCAAATACTAGACTGGATGGACGGCCTCTGGCTCAATTGGCTGGTGGTGCTGCTGTTGGTGCGTCATTCAGTCTCGCTGATACTCTGTTTGATGTGTGCGGTTCGGGTGCGCGAATGATCTACGTTTTATTGGAGAATGCAACGACCCCATTGGAGCTTGATGCATCTCTAGCCCTTCTTTGGTACATCACGCGTGGACATGCTTGTAATATGGAAGCCATGGAGCGTGAACATGGATATGGAATCGTAAATTACCTTCTCCACCAGAAAACATCTTTGCTACGGCTTCAGTCTCTTGGATTTCTCTTTCGAATTGTTGGAATTACAATCGACATCCCGGCGAGCATTGGCGAACCAACGATGTCATCTTTCTTGAACACTAGAGAAAATCTAAACGAAGGTGCACCGCGACAGAGCGTAATCCGGAATCAACTGGCTATGCAATATTTTATTCTGGATTATTCGCTTTGGCAGCAAGTTGATTCAAGTATCCAGCATGTGTTGTTTTCTTCATTGTATTCTTGTCTTATGGCGACGGACGAACAAATCCGCGATCGAAACAGGATACAGCTTCAAGGTCTGTCGCTCACACGACAACTGCTGTGTGTTTTCTTGGACCCAGAAGCCGATATGAAGTTGCTTCGAGTTATCGTTGATCTCATTCTCGTGTGCCTCACCGCGGGAGGCTCAAGTGGCAGAGATACCACCGTGGAAGCTAACTTTACTGAAGTGGCATCATTCCTAGTGGGGACATTGTCGTCTCGTTTTTCATCGGTACGCGAACCTGTCGACGAAGATATTCCAAAGTCATCTGGGGGTGCGAGGATGTTTGGTGATGCGATTTGTTTATACCACAATGACGAAATGCCTGGGAACGTATCAACGAATCGCTCGGTAGCTAGCTTATGCTTAAGCCCTCGCGGACATCGAAGCGATATACGATGGGACCAAATCTACACTAGCAAATCCACTAGCGATTGGATGGGACTCCGGTGCGCAGCGCATTCGGCGCAAGTCAAGAGTGATGAGAGATATCATACACACGGCGTCGTATCAAACATATCGCCTAATTTGGTTTCCCGACAGGCACAGGTACAGAATCTACTATTTGATATTCTGATTAAGGCTGTCAACAAGCACGATCTGAAAGAAAACAAAGAGCGAGAAGACACTGACACAATAACGTCTGGTGAAAAATCGGGCAGTAAGTCGACCTCAAAATCTGCTCCAACGAGCTCAACCGGAATTCCAAGTGTTAGTGGAACTACAGCCAACCCTGCACCACGGATGCAACTTCCTTCTTCTGTGAGACTCACTGGATTTCGGAAAGTTTTGTCTCCACGATGGATTAGTTATTTTATTTTCACCACCGAGAGCAAGACGCCCCAGTTAGCCACGATCGCACCGTCCACCGTGATCTTGGCCCTTAAATTGCTATTGGCATTGTTAGCGCGATCACGGTACGAGGCCGTTTTTCGCAAAGAAGGATACTATCGCTTGCTAGCGCAAGGGCTCCCCTGTGACTCTCGAATTTTGCCAATGTTGTCGCCAAAACAAAGGAGACCAGGGTCAAAGACGGAGATATCCCAGCAACATCCAGGGGGCAGCAACAGCCTACATGACGCTACTGCTCAGTTTCCATTTGATCAAATGTGGTACACACTCTTCTGCATGGTTCTAGGCACTCCTGTGGATGGCGTGCCCCACGAAATTGAGTTCAAGATGTTTTATCTCTTAAAGGACTTTGCACTCAATATCCAGGGCGACAGTGTTCTGAACATCAACATCCTGTGGGTTGTTCTCGCGCTCGTCAGTCGTCATTACAACGACGCTATCGCCTTTGGCCGTCTAAAATCGGTACAGTTGAACCCCGAGTCTTCGGTAATGGCGCAGATCATTGCTCGTGGTGCTATCCGCCAAACAAACGGTACTCCATGTTCACGTGACGACGCAGAACATATTGGTGGTCATTATGATGACGCTAGTGGCAATGATATGCATCATCTTGTTGTTTTGGAATTCTTGCAGTACCTGTACGTCCATATGCCTTCATTGCAACGCACAATCCTCCAAGGGAGCGATAAATTCCGCCTGGAATTCCTGGAAGAGCTCTCGCAGGTTGCTTGTGGTGTTTGCCGTGCTGATCTTCTAATGAAATACCGTCCAACTGAAGCTCAAGTCCATCGAAAATTACGCGCTGAGAAGAAAGAAACCAATGCCTACGAATTTGCTACGTGCGTCGTAATTCTCGCAGAAGAAAACGCTTCCCATGACGAAGCTGGTGTTGATCCGTTCAATCACGCCGTGGCTAACTGTGCAATCAATTTTATCTCGACGATCCTTGTCGATTTTCTTGTGACGCACCCAAAAGGTGCAGATCATGTGGAGAGTTATTTTGAAGGCCGGATGGGAATTAGTCTTGTGCCTCCTCTACATGATGGTTTGCACTTGCGCTTTCAAACGTTAATTATGCTGAACATGGTCGAGCAGCTACGTATTAAGACGTGTTGCCCCGCTGAAAACGAAGACGGTGACACAGACGACACGTTCTCCGTTTCCTCCACGGTGCCAAACAACAGTATTTCTCAAGGAATACCGAGTGATCTTAACAAATTGGCGATGAAAAATTTGAGCGAGTTCCTCAAGCTCACTGTTCGAAAAATGCAAGCCTGGCAACATGCCCAGCACGGCGATGGCTGTCCGAAAGTGTTTGCATGCTGTTCCAAGCATCATTTTGCGGGTGGTCCATTCGCATTAATGAATCTTGCTGTGAGTTTTTTAAGCGATGCCAGTGTCAATAGCCGTGATGAAGATTCTAGTGGCTCGGCAATATCATCTCCCCCATCGTCTGCGCTGAAACGGACTTCCCTGGGCAGCGTTATCAGTGGAAAACTAGGCAAAGGCACCAAGCGGCGACAGTTCAGGCAATTGCTGAGTCGAATCACGAGCTCACATTCTGCAGAGCCCTATGATATCACGGTGGCGATGCACATGACTCTCAACGCGGCTGCTCTTCATGTTTTAAAAGGCCACCACAGCGATGAGGAAGTTATGTTGGTTCTGCAGCTGCTGCATCGTCACCGTGATATTGTCTTGGCCTCAAGAAACAGCCAGGATCCAGATTTCGTGGTGTGCTTGTGTCGCCATTTGTTACATTTGCTCACCGATGACGGAAACCAGACATTGCAGGCATGGGCAGCCCAAGTTTGGATTGACTTGATGCTTCTACAGCACTCCACTATGGTTGACTTATTAACCATCGAGATTCGTCACCAGCCAACGGCACCGCCGTATTCGGTCAACTTGATGAAGAATGGATTTGACGTTCTTCTGGAGTGTGTGCCTGATTCAAGTATACCATATGATGTGTCCATATCGCGACGTAACACCCCCCCACTACCCAGTTTAACAGAATCACCGGCGTTTGCTACATTCTCTCGCTGGCTCAGTGTCGTCGGACCACCACGCACGGAACTGGAGAACCACCTTGACCGCGTATTTGTGAATAGTGTTATGGCGTCGAAAGATATAGTGCGGGATGATTGGGCAAGCTACCACAAGCGAGAGAGTGTCAGTATTCCGAAAGAAAACAAACTCAGATCATCTCGCTTAGAATGGACGATCAATGCAGAACGAGGGACTTTATCGACACTACGTGACCTACAACAACGTGAATTCCGCCGGCAGTTGAAATGGCGCCAAGATCGTGTGGACAGACAAAAGTTTATTACGCGTCAATGGCAGCAAGTTCGTCATCACTTGTTTGAGCACGCGCTGCGTGGAGATATTAAATTTGACTATGCCAGCAATCGTGATGAAAATGGGGATACGTCAGCGTCAACGGGCAATTCGGTCTTGGTTCCCGAGATATTTCGACGCAGTTTACTAGCAGTGTCAGATGAGAAAACAAGTCAGTGGGAGTGGAAACTTGACCAAACCGAGGGCCCACATCGTATGAGGAGGCGATTCTCTCGTAAACAGACCAACCCATGTTCACCATCAGCGAGGAGGCAACGATATCTGAGTTGCGAGTCGATAACTCGAGCACAGCCGCACACTTGCAACAGCTGGGAGTGATGGAGGAGACCAAACCTAGAGCAATCACGAAGGACGAAAGGCTAGAACTTTCTCCACGGTCAGATCTCAGGAGAAGAGCTTCCGATTCTGATTTATTGAGGTCGCTGTCTCTGTCATTAACTGGTGCTGGCGTGCAGACAACAGAACGTGTTAGCTCACTTAAATCGGTCATTGGCGAAGGACCTATTCCCGATCCACGAAGTGTTTGGGCTATGGATGACGGAGACTGTCTTAGCAGCCCATCAAACCGTTCCTATGCAACATCAAGGTCCAGCGTTGGACGTGCATCATTTGATTCAATCGTGCACCATCGGCGGCAACGAGAGTGGTCGCAAACTTCATCGGTGGATGACGTGGTGAGCCGAAAAAACAGTCTGTCATCCGATGATGATAGTGAAGGTGACGGATTCGATGAAGCTGACGACGTGGAGAACAGCCCAAGAAAAAGATTGGGCCACACGAGGGAGAATGCGAGTAGGAGCCGTGGTACCTTTGATTTTGATGTTGTGGATGAAAAATTACGACCATTGTTAATGCCGGGCGACGAAATCATGGATATCTATGATTGTTTGCGTGTTGACGGAATGGATTCCTGTCCCGGGGTATTCATTTTATGTAATGACCACTTGTATATTGTTGATAACTACCAGTTGGCTCCCAAGCGAGAAAATCCTCAATACGGAAATACCAACCGCAGTCATGGACATATTTCATCGACAGATACAAGTTCTCAAGTCAACGTTGTGGAAGTGTCCCGCGAGGAGCCCACACGTCTTGAACGTGGGCTGAGCATTCGGTTTCAAATGCGGAGTCCAGAAAGCTCTCAAGCAAGTAGTAGCACCAGCTGTCAAGGGCATGACACAGTGTCATTGGCCATGCAGCGGTCAAACTTCAATCATCAGTGTCGGTACTGGAGTTATGATGATCTGATTGAGCTTCACAAGAGACGGCATCAGTTGCGTCACGTGGCCATTGAGCTCTTCGCTCACGATGGAAGAAATTTTCTGGTGAGTCATCCTTCCAATTTTATGCTGGCGAATTTTGGGACACTTCAACTGATTTTTTGTTTGCTGTTCACGTCCTGGTAGATTACATTCGAGTCAAATAACCAGCGTGAAAATGTCTTCCACTCGCTATTGGCCAAGTGTCCAAGTGTTCGCGGAGCAGCGAACGGTATGGACAGATCTTCTGCGACCGGGGATCTGTATTCACAACTACGAAAATTTCTGCGGCAAAATATGACGGAGCGTTGGATTACCCGTGAGATATCAAATTTTGAGTACCTCATGCACCTCAACACACTCGCTGGTCGATCGTACAATGACCTTACTCAGTATCCGGTACGATATATCATTCTCGTGCGGAACATGGTGTATTCTATGCTCCTCATCGCTCACGGCATACTGTTTTTGGTGCTCATCTCTCCACCATAGGTATTCCCGTGGATTCTGTCAGATTACACATCCTCCGACATAGATCTGCATGATCCTTCTGTCTACCGTGATCTATCAAAGCCAATGGGTGCCTTGTATCGCGAACGCGAGTTTCGAGCTCGATACGACTCTTTGGCAGAATCGTCTGTGGATTACAACGACCCCTTAAGTACGCGCCCATTTCATTATGGCACGCACTATTCATCGGCGGGAATCGTTTTGCACTACCTCATGCGCATCGAGCCATTTACGAGCCATTTTATGCGCCTAAATGGTGGCAAGTTTGATCATGCGGATCGACTTTTCTCGAGCATTGCAGGTGCATGGAAAAGCGCTGCTGGGGTCGAGAACGCGCAGAATGGAAGTACACAGGACGTGAAGGAATTGATCCCCGAGTTTTTTTACTTGCCATCTCTTTTGGAAAATATGAACCACCGTGCATTTGGTCGAGACCAGAATGGAGGGCTTGTGGACAATGTCGAGTTACCGCCCTGGGCAAATGGTTCGCCGAGTGAGTTTGTTCGGATTCATCGCGAGGCGCTAGAGAGTCATTATGTCTCCACACACCTGCACCATTGGATCGATCTTATCTTTGGCGTCAAACAGCAAGGTGCAGCGGCAGAGGAGGCATGCAATGTTTTTTACCACCTCACGTACGAAGGCGCTGTGGATTTGGATGCCATCACTGACCCACCGTTGAAACGCGCCATCGTGGACCAAATTAATGAGTTTGGACAAACCCCATCGCAGCTCTTCAAGTCGCCTCACCCTCCGCGAGCTCGCGCATCGCACATGGCTGGTGGTGGCAGTGAACCGAGTGTTTCGATGATAGCAACAGAACCACCGCAAGGGTCAAGCGCTGCGCCGTTGACATTGTCTATGCCAACGCCATTCAGTTCAACCAGCGTGGCCCCACCCACCTCAGCAAATACCGCCTTGACCGGAAATCGAGCATTATCTGGCTCCTTTTTAGAGACGAATGACATTATGAGTCGAGTGCAAAACATGCTCGCGAATTCAGGGCTTGGTGGTGGAGGTGGTCTCAGCATCAGCGGTAATGGGTTTAGTTGCCTGGAAGACTCAACAGCGATATTAGATCACGCCACGTACCTCCAACAGGAGCCACGACGCGAGATGGTGCTTAACACGGTTGTGTCGACGCATCGTGGGCATCACATGGCTGCCCTAACTCTAGGCGCGTCGCCATTCTTGCCGTCGCGATCGTCTTCGCCGTCAACCTCATTGCGACGTTCGCGGCAGCTCAGCTCGGGCGTCGCGACTACAGCACCCATTCATGAGATCACCGCAAGCAGTGTCTCGGTCACCCGCGATGACCGAGTGGTGACTGTAAGTGGGCAATGCCTACTGATTCCGCCGCGAAATAATGAATTTTTCGCTTGGGGGTTTCAGGATGACACACTCAAGATCGTTTCCACCGGGTCCTGCGAGGGCGGCGGGCACAGCGGTGAGTCCAAGATCATTGCGTCTTTTGAGCTGGCGTTCGCGATGGGTGTGGCCTGTATAACCAGCGATGGGCGTACGCTAGTTGGTGGCAGTGCCAACGCACCAGTGCTACGTCTGTGGCATTTCCACACGGGCAAGAAGGGCGTGACTCTTTCCAAGCGTGGTGGCTACTCAGTCTCCACTCAGAGTTCGCGGTCGCTGACCCCGATATCCACGCTGACGACACCGTCGCACCATGGAACCATCACGGCCATCCAGGTGTGTCGCGCCTATAGCATCATTGTGAGTGGGTGCACCGCCGGGGTCGCTGTGCTGTGGGACTTGAACCGCGTACGATACGTCACGACGTTGCCCGTGCTACGTGCTGTGCGTGGTGGTGGCGTTGACAATGATTGCATTTCTGCGATCGCGATCAATTCAGTGACGGGCGACATCACGGTGGCCACCGGCGCGTGCTTTGGTGTCTACGACGTGAATGGCATCTTGCTGGCACGTCTCGACCAGGAGGTAGCTTCCGTGTCACGCCTGACGAGGATCACATCGTTGGCGGTGAACCGCAGCCAGGCCTCCGAGTGGACAAAGGAAAAGGTGGTGATCACGGGCCATGCCGATGGCGCGCTATGCATTTGGTCGTATGGGCATTCCGTGTATACGGACATGGCGTGCTGCATCAGTCTCAAGGGACAACATTCGATCACCAATGGCACGGGGAGCAGTGGGAATTCCAGCTGGCGACCCTCACGCAGCGCGATCACGGCGCTATATGTGACGCCTGATGAGCGCAAGCTTTACACTGGAACGTCGGACGGCTTGCTCTCTCTGTGGACCCCGACTCTGGCGTTGGGCCCCACGACGCCGACCAAGTACCAGCAACCGAGGTGATGCGATCTGCTTGTAGCAGGTGGACTATCGGTACGGACTTATTCGCAAAACGCCTGAGAGACCTCCAGCAACTGCAGTCTCTCTCTATTCGATCTCAGCGCGACGAGTGTCATGCTAGGTCGGGTCCACTTTCAGTTTTGAGATGGATGACAAGGAGAGAAATAAAGGCCCTGGGACACATTCGAAAGGTAGAATGCAGGATGCAGAATACAGATTTTCTTTATCGAATTGCAACGGAGGGTACTGAAAACCAGACAAAACATACATGTACACAAAAGCCTAGTGGCCATCATCTCTTTCATTGCGTGGGAACTGAAGCGCCCGACAGGAACAAAGAAAAATAAAGGTGGGTTCGGTCACTTGACGGTGTCACTTGATACACGCGTCACACTGAAGCACATCGAATCAGGAAGTTTGCGAATATGCTAGATAACGGAAGTTCAATTTTACCGACGACATTGAAATCGAACTTTACAGCTCACAGTTAAAACCTTTCTAATTTTATAACGTGTACGACGGTACGTTCGACTGTTTCCAACTTATATACGTTTGCCCAACGTTTACTTGTTGGCACTGAGGCTGAAGCTGGCCCGTGAAAGGGCATGCGCATTTTGATTTGCGCAATCGTTCGCGGCGTATCAATCCCATCAGTCCCACCTCCCAGAACGCAACTCAATCACCACGAGTCCCAGCGCGACGACAGCCACGCCACACCACGCCCTCTACACGCAAGGGCACACCGTCATCCCGCCAAGCAAAGCTAAACGAAGCGATGCGCGCGCTCCGCTCTCTGCGCTCGCGGCGATCCCCCGCTCCTAGCGCATGCAGGCGTCCGCTGTCGCTGTCGCTGTCGACGCAGGCTGCGGCCACTGCCGTAGCCGACCACGCACCGTCGCTTCCGAACTACCGACGTCTGATCCTCGAGTCGCGCGTGTACGACGTGGCGCGGCAGACGCCGCTGCAGCCGGCGCCGTCGCTGTCGGCTGTGCTGCAGAACCAGGTGCTCTTCAAGCGCGAGGACCTGCAGCCCGTCTTCTCGTTCAAGATCCGCGGCGCGTACAATAAGATGGCCAGTCTCTCGGAGGCGCAGCAGCGCGCAGGTGTCGTGTGCTGTTCGGCGGGCAACCACGCGCAGGGCGTGGCGCTCTCGGCGCGCAAGCTTGGCGTGCACGCCATGGTGGTCATGCCGCTGGCGACGCCCGAGATCAAGGTGGAGGCGGTGCGCCAGCACGGCGGCGAGTTTGCCGAGATCGTGCTCCATGGCCGGAGCTTTGACGAGGCTGCGGCCGAGGCCAAGCGCATTGAGCGCGAGCAGGGGCGCACCATGCTGCTGCCCTTTGATGACCCGTTTGTGATCGCTGGGCAGGGCACCATCGGTGTCGAACTGCTGCAGCAAACCAGCGGTCAGCGCCTGGACGCCGTCTTCGTGCCCTGTGGCGGTGGCGGCATGTTGGCGGGCATCTCGGCCTGGATCAAGCAGATCCGCCCCAGCGTCAAGGTCATTGGGGTCGAGGCCGCCGACTCGGCGGGCATGACGGCGTCGCTCATGGCCAACGAGCGCGTGTCGCTCGACCACGTGGGCCTCTTCGCCGATGGCACGGCCGTCAAGCTCGTGGGTGAAGAAACCTTCCGGGTGTGCCAGGAAAACGTCGACGAGATGGTGACCGTGTCCACGGATGAGATCTGCGCGGCCATCAAGAGTGGTTTCAACGACACGCGGGCATTACTGGAACCATCAGGCGCGCTCGCGATCGCCGGCCTCACGCAGTACACACAGCGCCGCGGGCTCACGGGCTGCACCTTTGCGGCCGTCACGTCGGGGGCCAACATGGATTTCGCTCGTCTCCGGTTCGTCTCGGAGCGCGCCGATTCACGCGAGCGCCTGCTTTCGGTCCAGATCCGAGAGCAGCCCGGTGCGTTTCGTGAGCTGCATCGCCACGTGTTTGCCGCCGGAGTGCGCATAACCGAGTTCTCGTATCGCTTCTCGGACCCAGAGCATGCGCTCATCTACATGTCGTTTCAGAGCCGCAGCAGCACCGACCAGAGTGAGCCCGTCGAGACGGGCGTGGCCGACGCGGCCATCACCACGCTGCGGGAATGCGGCTACGACGTGCTTGACCTCACGTTCAACGAACTGGCCAAGGTGCACACGCGCCACCTTGTCGGTGGGCGGCGCTCCTCCGCGGTGACATCGCGTGCTTCGACCAGCGCCACGATTGACTTGACGTTGAAGGCGACGAAGTCTCCGGTCGTACTCAAAGAACTGCTATACCGCTTTGAATTCCCATCGAGGCCTGGTGCATTGCGTACCTTTCTTGAGCAATTGGGTTGCGACTGGAATATCAGCGTGTTTCACTACCGCGACCATGGTGCCGATGTTGGCCGCGTCTTTGTCGGGTTTCAGGTGCCGCCGGAGGAGCAGCATCGCATACGCTTCCAGTCATTCTTGGATCAGCTTGGATATGTGCATCATGACGAAACTGAGAACGAGATGTACCGGGAATGGATGCTGTAAAGACACATGCTTAGCCTTTAGATTGAACTACTACGTCGAAGTACGTCATAGCCCATATCGATGTCATTGCGGGAAGGAAAATATATAAACACACACACGTCCGGCAAAAGTCCATTACCACTACACGTGGTAGGCGTTCCATTACAACGTCATTGTTCGCTCCTCCAGTTCCTCGACATTGCCTAGTCAAAGCACACACAATTCACAACGGTAGGACTAGCCGATAGATACAACTGCACTCCGATACAATGTTTCATGATCGCTCGTCGTCTGTTAGCCATCCTTCTTTTTCTCTTCGTGTGAGGCTCTCCTTTCTCCCCACCAGCTTCGTTTGCTGGCAGCGTTTGTCTTTCAAAACTTCCACCAGAATTTGCTATCTTGATTTCTTGATTGGTCATGTTTCTGTTTCTGCTGGTCTGCAAGAAGCAGCCAGCTTTAAATGATTCCACCTTCCACCTTCAAGAGCTGACCTGCTCCACGACATGCCTTTGCCAGTAGAACGATCATACTCCATCTTCATCTTCATCGTCAAGAAAGCCGCGTGATGGCATGTAGCCACGAGGACTCTTGGCGGCCGCACGAGCTGCTGGGTGCATTGCGCTGTCATAGTCATCGTCATCCAGCAACCCTTGATCTTCAAGCGGCATGTACTCCGCCAAAATACTGCGTACTTGATCACGCATTTGACGCTGCGAGCGACGCCAGTACACAAAACCAGCACCTGCCATCGCACCCGCAAGCACAATCATAATCACCGCGACGGAACCGAACGAGAACCCTCCGCCCCCTCCGATCACTGCGGCGTTTGCAATGCCACCAGCCTCGACACAGTTGAGCAGGCTGACTCCAGCGCCACTCTGGTCAGCACATGTGCACACCTCAGGCGGGTCATGAGTACCGTACCCTGCACAGATCATGCCTAGCACACTGTTGGGGTCAATTCGGCCACGCGCATGAACACCATCCACGTACAACGCCGGCAAACGCAGCAGCTGCAGCGCAGTCTGCTCTTTCAGCTCTTCTTCCAACAGCGGGTTGATGGCGTCGACATCCACACCATACGGTTGCATGCATTCTTCGACGGCGTTGGCATCAATTCCGTGCTTCTTCATCACCTTCTCGGCGCACTTTCGCTCGCGAAAGAGGCTCTCGTCCTGACCACACTCCACGCCAGAGTCCTTGACGTATCGCCACCACTTCAGTCCAACACCGGCATTCGCGTCATCTTGTGTCTCCAGCTTCCAGATACACTTGCGGCGCAAATTTTCGATCACGACATCCGCACCCGACGCACCCACTGATCGATCATGGAACGGCGACGGATCCAGAAGGCAGTAGCGACCCTTGTTGAGGCACATGTTGCCACACGGCTGCGAGTTTACGCTGTCCGAGTCTTTGAAATGGCACCCAACCTTCGAGCCATTGTACGACACGAACCGGGGCGTGAAGAAGGCACGCTGCCCTAACGAGGCCACAATTTCTTCCAATTGAGACATGATCTGAATTGTTTGGTCGTCCCACGCGCTTTGCCACAGGGTCCATTCCACGCGTCCATCGGGCGATGGGATACCCCAGTCAAACTTCACCATAACGTTGCTCACTCCCTTGGAATGTGCGATCACTTGCTTGACATTGTCGGCATCGCTTTTCCGGATCAGCATCGACGGAATCGAAATATCTCCACCCGATTCATCATCCGCCTGGCCAATGCACATAGTCACACACAGACAACGGTCAGTGCGTTGCACACCTTTGCTAAACCACACCTTTTTGCATTCTCTCCACATCCCCGTACCATAAACGGCAGCACTGTTTCACAAAAGTCGTCACCCGTAGCACGCAGGCACTCTGTATCCGTGCACAAACACTTGTTGTCGCCAATGAGCACGGCACGCGCACCAGCATGCTGCGCATTGCGCACCTTCTCCGTGAAATGGCAGCTGCCACGGTCCAAGAGCAGCGCAAACGGCGGTTCCCATCCTTCACCAGAAATCTTCTCGCAGCCCGTGGCGTTGGCGTAGATAAGCTGCGTCTGCAGACTGCCCATCGAGTACGCTGGGTACCCAAACAGCGCATCCTTATGCTGGTACCCGTCCTTCTTCATCAATGACTCGGGCAGCACGATCTGCAACTTGGTGTGGTCGTTCTGTGCACCACACCACATCAACACCCATTACATTCATCACCGCCATGGTTAGTATTTGGCTTGATCCTCGCCTCGAGGCATGGGGGCACTAAGTTCAACCAGCGTCATTCATATCCGCCACCACCCACAACGCCCTCCCGCCCACTCGCCACCGCCACACGCACCTCCGTCGACGGCCACGTGTCCACATCCATGGGGCGAGCCGTGGTCAGCGTCGCCAGCGCCAGCAGCGCGCCCACGTAGGTCGCGCAGGTCTTCATCTCTCTCTCTCTCGTCGTTGCTTGCACTTCGTCTTCTTCTGCGTTTCCCCTCTTTTGCGCACTGATCCGGAGTGTTTCGGCCGTTGAAGGGCGCACTTCATCAACCAACCCACGCCCACGCGGTTCTTTTTCTTTCCTTTTTCTTTCATCTAAAAAACCACCTCCCCCTGATTGACTTTGGGTCTGGGTTTGGGTTGTTGGGGGGGAGGGGAGAGAACAATCGGAAAGATATGAGCAATTTATTCCTTCGACAAGGTTATTTTCCCCTGGACCAGTGACACGGACGTCGTCTGATTTATTACGATCACGGATCACAACCAAAACGTATATAAGGAGGAATGACCTAGATTGACGTTGATGGAGAAGAATCTGACGAATGCGTCATCGTAGAGATCCGTTGGTTCGTATCGGATAGACCATCACTCTTGTTGAAGTGCGAGTTGGTAGAGCTTGGTCTGTCTCTTGAGCTGCGCAAGGAGCGCGAGGTCGGGCGCGGGCATCTCGCTATGAGACGGACGAGGTCTCTCTAGCGCCACGAGTGAGCGCTCTAGAGAGACGAGAAGGTTCTTGGTAGTGCTGGAGACCAAGTCTCGTAGTGCGAAGAGGAAAAATCGCACTTCCACCAGTAGCTAAAGGTGACCATACCCATACAACAAGCGAATACAATGCAAGACACACATCAGAATCAGTGACCAGTGATACCTGGCATCTCAAACCATAGATCGAATTGGGGGGGATGCACCGACGTTGATACGCAGCCATTCGAAGGACCGATCGGGGGTCGTATCCAGTTTGGAGACAGAGTCTTCCAAGAACTGCGCGAGCGTCGTGGTGAGGCGCACGCTTACAGCGTGCACGTACGCGGGGCATTGCGGGTACTTGCTCAGACTCGTCTCAACATCACTTCGCAAAGTAATGAGCTGTAGGAGCACATTGAAAACGTATTGGCGGGAATCCTGCGGGACAGAGTTGCTATTCCCAACCGCTACTTGATCTCCACGTGAATCAAGATGCATGGAGTCTGTACGCGTATTCGAAGGACCTGCACTTGAGCTTCTTGCCTGCAGCGCTTCCTCGGCTGCGCCAGCACGCAATACGCGAAGCAACGGCTCTGAATGCATGACAACGTACGCATCCAGACACTTGGCTTCGACATCCAGCGTTAGCTGATGTAAGGCAGTGGTGTGTGCGTTGGCTTTGCCGCTGGGGTCTGTGTGTGGACCGGATAACAAATGAATCCAATGCTCAACGGTTGCAAAATGCTTGTCGCGCAGCTCAATGCAATTTGAGATGATGGCAAACAAAATGCAAACACCTGGCCCATCGCGCTTGCAAGCGGCTCCAGCAACGGAGGCCATCGTCTTTGGCGGCACGATCACAGCCGTAAACGCTTGTACGATCTTTTCCAAAAACGCTCCCAGCAACGTGTGCAACTGAAACTTGAACTCAGCCACAATGAGGCCGCGAAATACGGTTGCACCCACGTTGGCCTGGGCGCTTCGTCCGCTTTCCATTCCTTCCGCAATCTTCATTAGCAGTGGACCAACATGTTTCCAGATCTTTTCCCAGCGTTTGACAAGATCAGACGCGCATGAAGAGAAGACAGTAGGCCGCGCGAGTTGAATCTTTGACTCTGACGACACAATGGAGGTATCACGCAGCTCATCAAAGGCATCGCATGCCTCCGCAATTAGTTGAGCAACCTTGGGTTGACCAGATAGTTGTGCCCCGGGTGGTGTAGCTGTCGTAGTCGTAGCGTTGCTGTTGGCGGTCGATCCCAGAGATGGCAAAACCTCGAAATATTCGGCTAGTAGTTGATCTGACTGCTGCGAACATTCCTGCTGAAGGAATTGAAGAACTACCTTGATGAGGAACTTGTCACAAAACGAACTCTTCAACTCTTTCACGTTGCGGTCAAGCTGGGTGGCGTTGGCACACTTTCTGAGGCTGTAAATCTCTCGAATCGATTCGTCAAGCTGATATAACAGGGTCGGCGTCGGTGGGGACATTTTCTTTTTCATCAACTCTACCGCGAGCGATAAAACATGCCACGCCTTTTGCTGAATCATTTCTGCTTCTACGGAGGTGAGCCGTGGTGTCTCGTGCGATGCAGTTGTCGCCATCGAGGTCAGTTGCGAATTCCATGACGTATGCGAATTGGGTAGAGACTCGTCGGGCTCGAATATGTCACACAACAACCCCCACAGTCCTGTTCGGAAGCGAAGAATCGCAGCCGCGCACTCGGCGACAACTTCTTCAGCATCTTTATCTTCGCCCTGTAGGGAGGTGAGATGACACTCAAAGAAATCTGCTTGTTTGCTAAGACACGTCAGTGCGGGTTTTTCTTCAAACCCCAGTGTTTCAAGAACAGTGATGGCACGCTTCTGCTCAGGAACGGAGAGCATCAAGCCGTCGAATTTCGCCAGTAGCTCCGTGCTGGCGCGTTTTGCGATCTCCCGCGCGGCCGTAAGCACCGGCTGCAGCACGGTGAGATTAATCTTTGCAGACTGCACGGATAATCGGCAATAATCTTCTGCTAATTGCGCATACTCCTGCTTTTCAAGACTCGCCGTCATCGTGGTCGTAATCTCGAAGATTGGTCGAAAGCGCTGGAGGACTGCGAGGGTGTTTCGGATGCGGCGCTGCTCCTTGGCGCGCTGAAGCATCACTGAGAGCGTGCTATCGGTAATCTGTTTCAGCTGTGCCATATCTCCGCGCAGTTGTTCGCTCTCGCGTTGATGAGACCGTACGTCATCCGAGAGCGCACGCACGGCTTCATGGCAGGTCAAGTACTGGTCAAAGTGCGCACTCACAAGCGCCTTGAGCTGCTCTGTTTTGTCCGAAGTGACTCTCTTCAGCTCCTTGAGTTCGTCCTGCAGATTCGAATAGCTTGTGTTCTGCGTAGGATGGGGTCAGGCGCATATTATTTCATGGGAATGGTGGATAGATACACTCCTGCGGCAAACTATACGTACCGCGTGCGTGACCGCTAGGTACTTGTTGGGATCGAACACAGGCGCGGTGAGGCCGATCTCGGGCGTGTCCTGAATGCTCATCCTTCGCGTTTGCTCCGCTCTCATGGCTTATGATCGCCGTTGCCACATTCACTCGTCAATAATGCTGGCAAGCTGCGCTGCATGTTGCTGCCAGCCTTGCCGCTACTTGCTGCGCCCCTTCAAGCTCGGTTGCATAATTCAGTACAGTACGGAAGCCGTCTGGATTTGTAATATCAAATGATTTGGCAACTCTTGGTGTATCCTTTTGTCAAATTATCTCAACACAATTGTGTTTGTTCTGAGAATACACCCGCGGCTCTGAATAGAACTGCCAGCAACAGCTGTCCTCTAACACAGCTCTCAATTTGTTTTTACACTGTTACCATAACCAGGTGTGTTTGGGAGAGGAATTTATTCAAAACTCAAATACGATGACTGCCATATATACCTACTTTTCGTTCCAGTTTTGGCCACCTAGTCCTCTCCCGTTGCTTCACATGTCCCAGGCAACAAGAAAAGGCCAATAACCCTTGGTCGGCGGATCCCAATTGCCTGCAATCTGAACAGGTGCAACTTCACCTCAATACCCTCCCATTTGTTAGACTGGAGGTGGCTACTTGGCCCAAGTTAGGCCAAGTAGCTACCTCCAGTCTAACAAACGCTTCGGCCCTAAGCGTTTATGTCGGCGCACGGAGGTAGGTAGGTGGCCGAAGAACCCTCAGGAACTTGCGTAGGAAGGAAGAAAGTGAGGACAAACAATTACTGCGGCAGTAGATGAATGAGAGAGGTGACGATTATAATAGCCAGCTATTTACGTGTGGGATCTGCCTCTGGCATGTCCCAGCATTCCTGATACTGTACAACGGCGAACCATTCCTCCCCTCCCCTTTGGCAACGACTTCTCCCCGCCTCTTCCTGCCTCCCCTCCCTCCTCTCCTCCTCTCTTCTCCCCCTCGCGAGATCCCTCTGCAAATCGCTGGCGCCGATGCCTTACGACGCCATGGTGGGGTGACGCTGCGTGCTCCACTCATTGATGTTGTGCTGCAAAGTCTGGATGAGCTCCGTGACGTTAACCCACGGGATGCTGTTGAACGCGTCGGCAGCCGACAACGCCAACGCCTCGAGGAAGCCGACCTGTGAGCAGAGGAACGCGTCCCGGGTCCATTTCTCGCGGTAGGACGACAGGGGACACACGGCATAGCTCATGCGGAGGTCCAAGTCTCCTTGGCAAAAGAGCTCCTCATTGAGGCGCTCCACCCAGCGCGTGTGGATCGCAAAGGGCTTCATGGTCTGACTGAGATCGCTCACGTGGACGGCACAGCGCAGAGCGAGCACTTGATACTTGATCGGTAGCATTCGTGGTAGTTGTCGCCACTCGGCGGCAGGCACGGCATTCACATCGTGTAGTAGATCCTTCTGGTAGCACAGTGCCGTGGACCGAATGGTGTCACGGACGATCAGCAACGCCTCCTTCTGTTGCCCGGATGACATGTGCTTCATGACATTAAAGACGGGGTCCTTCATGATGGAGAGGGCCACATCAATGTGCATCTCCTCCAATGGTGCCCGCGTGCCATACTTGACAGCAATCTCGTGGTTGGTCTTGATCAGAAAGTCATTCGTCAACCCGACGTGTTCAATGTCATGCATGACGGCGGCAAACAGAGCCGCGATTTGGTTGTGGATGGCCAAGCGCTCCCCCAAATCGGTGGTCAGCAGAAGCATAAATAGTGTATGCATGACATCGGCGGCATGGCTGGCATTGTGGAACTGGTTGCTGGCTCGGTAGCGGCCCTGAATGTGGCGCAGCAAATGCGGCAGACTCTCCATGTCCAGAAACTGTTCCTGACAGTCAATGTACCGAAACACGATCATCCCCAGCAGCACGACGCTTTCACCGAGGACAAGGTCGTGGAGCGTCAGCACGTCGAGCTCCGACGTGCCGAAATCACGCGTAATCATCTGCACCACGTCGCTCACATTCTCAGCGGGAACTTGACAATGCTCACACACACGGCGGATCTCGGCGGCGTCCAGCATATCGCTCGGGCGACCGCGTTTCCGCGAGCGTGGCGGTGACGGAAGCGCCACTTCATCTTCTTCAACAATGACAGCGCCCGTATCTAGACAGAGGTCATCCCAAGACACGTGGGCGTGTTGAGAGGACCCACTGCTGTGTCGAACGGGAAAGCCCACCGAGCGGATTCCCGCACTGGGGTTGTGCCTCATCAGGATATCAGGCGCCGACTTGGCCTGCATATACTGGCTCAGCCCGACTTGGTTCTTGCGCATGACCACTCCCTGGCTGGCAACGTTGGCCTTGACGATGCGATGCTTGTGCCGCAGCCCCCTGGACACACTGGACAGGAAATGCGTGACGGCCTTGAGTTTCTGCTCAATCCGTGTGGGCGTGCGGGCGCTCGTGGCTAGCACCGTGCTCGCCTCATGATGGTCGCGCTTGAGGCCGTCTCCACTGGTGCTGCCCACACTCGGTCGTCGGGTCCCCATGCGGTCGTCGCTGATGCCTCGCGTGGGTCGGAACAGCACGCCCGTGCTGTCGTTCTCGCCGTCGGTCTCGTTGTGGTTCATGGTCGTACATTCCGCCACAGTGGGCAAAGTCGTCGGAAGGACAGACTCGGTGGTGGGTGTGGGGGTCGCGCTGACGTGCCCACTGGCTCTGTTGCTGACCTGCCGCCGCTCTCCGCGGGTTGGCACGGAGCCGCGCATGGTGGTCGGGCGGGGGGTGGTGGGGCTGGTGGGGGTCTCGGACATGCACAGCACTACGTCAATGAACGAGCACAGCATCTGCCCCATGCACGCCGCCTGCGTCTCTCTGTCTGTCTGTGGGAGGCCGTGCCGTACTGTTGGGTCTGCAGGCGCGGGTAGTGGCTTGTTTCCCGGTTGTTCACTGTATGAGAGGGGGAATAAGTCCTTCCCTCCCAGAGTCGAGTCGTGAACGACACTTTACACTAAAAACACACAATGTGGTACGATTGCGGAGCCGCCAGGGTTCTGTGGGGCTTGGCTTCTCAAAGAGTGAAGACCCACTACTCCACTCCACTCCATCCAGCCTAGCCACTCCACTCCGCCCCACCCCACCTCTCTCTCTTGCGGACTTGGGGTTGGGTACCTACGGTACCTATCCCCTGCGTCATGAACTGGATGGCCCCGTCTCGCTCTCGCTCTCGCTTCGTCCACGCTTGGCCTTCCATTTCCCCACCCCCGCCCTCTCGCCCCTCCTCCCACGATGACAAGGGCTCACGGAAGCGGGTGCAACAGCCGGGGGAGATGCGTGTCTCACCAGCATTGCAATCAGAGAAACCCTTGTCACAAAACACGCTGTGATGGATGTGCCGTCGCTCGGAAGATGAGGTTTCCGGATGGGAACCACCTTACCACAACGAAGGATGGTTGCGGATGGTGTCGCTGGAGGTGGAAGCTGTGAAATATGACTCTCTCCCGAGATGAAGATGTATGCTTTGTTAATGCGGGTATGGTGCGAGCATGTCCCATAAGAGACATCAGCGCGATCGCGGGCGCGCGAAAGAGTGAGCGTAAATCTCACAGAACCCAATTGCACCATGTTTTGCCACATGTGGCGATTTTGGTATTTTTACGCCGCATACCGCTCGGTGTCCATTGCAACCGCTACCGTATACATAATAACGTTAAGATCAAATTTCGCCGCATTCATCCTCGCACTTCTTTACGGATGTTGCCGAGTCGCCTAATCCGGCCATGTCTATGCCTCATTTTTATCACGAATCGCGTGTTCATCAAATTGGAGCTAACAAAGATTAATTCATAGAGGTTTTCAGATTTTTAGAAAGCTCAACAGAAATATTTAACCTCAGTTTAACGCTGTTAAAAAACGTGAAGCGGATATTTATCACCGATGACTCAATTAATTTGTCACCAAGAGGGAACGATTGTGCTTGATTGCTTTCAGACGCTGACACGGCACGCCGAACGTTTACGGGAGCCAATTTCTATTGTCTTTGAATGAACAAATGATTTCATTTCAAGCTTTGCCTCCATTAACTAAAATCTAAAGCTGCTACCATTGCTTACAGTCCAAGTATCGTGTGGCAGCCTTGTAGAGAAAGAACGATTGGGTGGATACATTTACAGGAATTAAAGAACGCGGGCATTCAATTCATATCATCGGATGTAGGCCACGAGAAACAGATCATGAGCACTCTACACTGGAATGCCATGTATCTTTCAAAACTATTTAGCCAGTAGATTACAACTGTTTTTGCAGATGCATTTGATGCCAAAACATACCTACGTATTTCGATAGCTTTGTTAAGTGTAAGGGAATATCCGACAAGGCTTCATTTAGCCGGAGAACTGTGTTTATCAACACCTTTTGTCTAAGTATGTAACTTTAGGCGAAACAATGGCAGCCCTTCTTTCGTTGCATGTCTTCATGTATGCCGTCATCTGCAAGAATCTCCCAGGCTTTCCTTCTATTCCAACACGACCACCAAAAACCGAAAAGTCCGTGAAAAATATGCAGATAATTTTGTTTGCGAGATGAAGAAATTGCAACATGCACCATGATTTCCATATGCGGGCATCGAGGGAAGTTACGTGTTGTTGTCCCATGCAATCAATTATCCCAGTCGTTCGCTTCTGTAAGTAGTAGTACTTACCCATCGCACTTCATCTCAATTTCTTTCCCAACACCAGGATAGTCTTGGTGTTGAGATATTCTAGAATTTACGAATGAATTGTGACATGTTCATGCAGTTATGGGAAAACACGCAAATCATGCATCCGCATTGCTGTGGGGGAGTGCTGATCGCGTCGATTGTGAGCAGGATCAATGAATGAGGATGTAAGCATGTAGGTTTCCCGTGTTGATCGTCTGTACTGTACGGCATCGTATTTCACCTGATTATGACTGACAGTAGATTTTGGTCAAATTTTGAATGAATAGCTAATCACATAATAATCGAAAATCATTTTGCTCAACGTCGATTGGCGGGATTTCAACTAGAAGTTTTAATCTGTAATTTCAGAGTGAATGGAATTCTTGACCTTCACGCGATTCGAGATTTAATTGTGATTCGTGGTATGCTCTGTTCACTCGCGAGTGCAGCGTTGTAGTGCGGACATGGGAATCTTTACCAGTTGTACTGATTCCCACGCTCCGGATTGATAGAATTGCGCATGATACCCGTCTAAAATTGCATCGTAAAATGCAAGTGCTTGGCCGCCTAAGTAAAGATAAATATTACTTACCCTGATTCACAACCTTCAACACTTTTGTCGACATTCATTTTTAGGGTTCAAGTGACGTGCGACAAGTTACAGGGGCTGCGGTTATCGCTTCCCGCTATTATTATTGGATAGTGTAGCAGGCAGTGATGTATTCACATTTCATTGGCTCAATACAATGTAATCGGTTATGGATTGGTTGAAATTATGACGGCGTGTGGATTGCATTGGATCCAAAGGCTCCAGCGATCAAACATGTAATAAATGCAATAGGATATACGCGACACTACCGTATCAAGTTCCCAAGCGGCAAGCACATCCTAATGCTGGGGCTGCGCCGGTTGTCTCGTGATCTCGTTCACTCCATCGGACTGCGCGTCCCTGGCGCCGCCGTAACCAATGTACGTCTGCATGTGACTGGAGGTGGGATGACGAAGGAAGACCCTGATGCATCGTGTTGTTGGGGGGGGGGAGGGGGGCTTGTCGCAGGTATTGCGCGCGGGGCAGACGCGATTGGCATCGCAGAGCGTACAGGACACGTGGCGATCGGTGAATGCAGTGTGCTTTGATGTGGACAGTACGGTCTGCGAAGAAGAAGGGATCGACGTACTGGCAGCACATTGTGGTGCGGGTGCCGCTGTCAAGGAATGGACTTCGAAGTACGTGGATATTCTAGTGGTTGCGGGATTTCCCACGATTCCCTACCTACCTCACCGCGTCTGGTATGTGGTATTCAATGCGAGCACAGGGCGATGAATGGAAATGTCAAGTTTGAGGATGCGCTTGAGGCACGCTTGAACATCATCCAGCCGTCTAAGCAAGACATTCAAGCTTGTCTGGATGCGCATCCACCCATTCTCACGAAAGGTGCGCCCCTCTTCATCCGGTTTGTTCTGCGGAGTGTGACAACGCAGCCGGCAATGCATGCATGCACGCATTTGAGACATCTGGGAGCAACGACTGACGCTTTCTGGTACAGGGATCAAGGAACTAGTCGAAGCGCTGCATGCTAAAAGTATTGAAGTTTTCTTTGTCTCGGGAGGCTTCCGCTTGATGATTGAGCCTGTGGCCAATGAGCTGAACGTTCCGCTTCGCAACATCTACGCCAACACGATTTTCTTTGATAAGGCCGGCAAGTATGACGGCTTTGACGATACAGAGCTCACAAGTCGTGATGGTGGCAAGGCACAAGCCATCAAGGTGATCAAGAAAACCCACGGCCACGAGACGATCGCTATGGTGGGCGATGGTGCCACGGACATGCAGGCCCGGCCGCCGGCCAATATTTGCATTGGGTTTGGCGGCATCGTGACACGCCCAATCGTGAAAGAGCAAGCGGACTGGTTTGTCACTGACTTTGAGGAGCTGACCAACGCACTGCGTTCCGAGAACTGATCAAATGCCCATAACAAGTATCATCACTACCTAGCTCGATAAGATTCTGAGAAGGTGCATTATGAGCAGATCCACTACACTACAACACACAGAGTAAAGAGTGAGAAACGGGGGTCGTTTTCTCTTTGTTGATCTGATCTATATGTATTCCAAGCGCATTCATCGTATTCATGTCTGAGTCTATTCGTCGTCCTGAGCATCATCGCCATCCATGTCCACGTTGGCGCTGTTCTTGAGATCAGCAGGGGTCTTTCGGAGTGCCTTGACGCGACGGCTCTGCATGCTGTACACATCCTGTCGGTCCATGTGGATACGGCCCAACTTGTCGCCGGTAAGGTCATCACGCGTAATGTTCTTGATCTTCTTCGGCGCGAGACCCTTGGGTTTCTTGGTCGCAGCTTTCATCAAATCGGCAGACGCGAACTTCTGGCGGCGGAACTGAATATCGAAACGTGGGCCCATCTCATCCAGCTCCACTCGGGGGTGCACACCGTCGGCTTTGGCAAAAGCAATCGAGTACGAACGGAAAAACACCTTCTCTTTCCAGGCCGTGCACACAATGACGTGGTCAAGCCCTTTGACGTTGATGTGTTCCACGATCGTGCCGCGGAAGACATCTATTAAGAGATTCTTGAGCTTGATGAAATGCTCAATACTCTCCCATTGGTCACCACTGAACACGAAGCACGGTTTGGAGCCCGGAGCCTTCTTACTCTTGCACTTGAAAGCATCGATGGACTTGTAGTCGGAAAACTCAAGTTCCATCACGTCCAAGATGTGACCATCGAATGTTCGGCCCTATCAGTTGTTCAAACATAAGTATCACGTGGATCAACACGTGTAATCAGCAACATGGAGCTGATTAATAAGCTAAACGCATCAATCGGTTGGATGGCCTCGACTTACCAGCACAAGGTTGTTCTGGCGCTTTTTCGTGTTGCTGCCAACCATGAAAAGACTCGTATCGTTTTTCTGAGCCAGGAACTCAACCTTCGTCTCATCATCAAACGGGTGAATGTCATTCTTCTTGGCCATCATCTTCACGTCTGGGGCTTTGAGCATGCGCTGGGGGAGGAAAGACACATCACGTAATGGAATAGCCACAGGAATATCAGCACGCAGTGTACAGGAGCCCAGTCACATATCGCAATGCATGCACGCAGAAACACAGCAAACGTACCAAATCACGCAGTAGGTTGTTTACTTCGTCGCTCGTTTTGTTGCCACGGAGCACCAACAAATTCTTGGTGTTTTCGACGAGCTTGGGCTCCTTGTTCTTGATGGCACGCACGACATGCGCCTTCTGGCGCTTGGGCTTCTCCACCGAGGAAACCTTGCGGCTCTGCTTGGCGGCATTCTTGGACACCTTCTTGCTGGCACGCAGGAGCTGCTGCCCTGCGGTCTGCTTGATCGCGCGAGCTCCTCCAGCCATGGTTGTCGAGCTTTATTTGATGTCTCCACCACGGATGGCGCTTGGGGCATCGCGCACGGCGCTTTATTCGAATGTGTACAGTACGCGTATGCGTTTGATTGGCGAGCAAGAATTTGGGTTTTGTCCCTGAACGTTTGTAACAGATAGAGTCGTCGGAAACGAACCAGGCACATAAAATTCGAAATTGACTCCCATACATTTAGAGGAACGTTTTCTAACGTCAAGCACGGGATGGGAGTCCCATCCCATGCTAACCTCCCATCATGGGAGGTTACTGCATGCATCCAGCCTCACCAAGACTGCAGAGAGTGATTGATGTGAATCTACTGATCCGTTGGTTTGTCAGTACGAGTTGTCCAGTGGACAGCTCTAGGCTACTGTAGTGAGCATCGCAAGAGGCTCTAGCGATGCTCACTGTGCTTACGTTAATATCAGCGCCTTCCGAAATATAACGGGTAAGAACCGCAAATCCTGTGTATGGGCAAAGCGTGCTTCACCAGATGAGCACTCGACAAAACTCGTTACCGACTGACTGACCAGAGCAAGACGCAACAATGGCTCAGAACGCCGCCTTCACCCGCCCTCCTTTCGGAGACGCTGGTGGCTCCAGCTCCTGGGCGGACGATGACGACCTGGACACGGAGCCCATCCCGTTGGCCGATGTCCTCCCAAAGTAAGCGGATTGATCGCGTCATTCTGGACGTTGGTGCTCTGCTATGAACGCCGCATTGACACGCATGAAATGGATGGCACAAATATTGAATTCTATGGACAAATGCACTTTTGGCTACATCACGTCCGAGTGTAGGGTAGAAGAGAAGGAACCGGAGCATCACGAACCCGTTGCGCGCGATGAACCTCGCCGACAGGAGCGTCAGTCCCATGGTGCGGAATGCATGTGAAATGGGAACTGTTGCAGAATAATATTCGTTATCTGAATTACTAATGATGTTTTGCTTGGTACAAGATTCCCGCGACCGCGACCAACCGCACCGTGGTGGGTATGACGCCCGTGGACCTCGTAGCGATCGTGATCGTGCTCCCCGTGGTGGATATGATGATCGTGCACCGCGTGGTGGATACGATGATCGTGCTCCTCGTGGTGCCTATGGGGACCGTGCACCTCGTGGTGGATATGCTGATCGTGCTCCTCGTGGAGGGTATGAGAGTCGCGCTCCTCGTGGTGACCATGACGTTGAGAGGCCTAAGAACCCGGTGCCTGACCAAGGTCCATTCAAGGTGCGCAGCCGTGCTTGTTTGCCATCCAGCGGAACGAGTGAAAATGATTATGTATGGCTCTTTCTGGTAGCTTTACGTCGGGAATCTGCCCTTCAATGCGGAAGAAGAAGACTTGTTGCAATTCTTCGGCGCGTCTGACACGATCGCAGACATTCGATTCCCTCGCGATTTTGAGAACGACCGCCCGAAGGGATTTGCCTACGTCGAATTCCGTACTCGCGAAGCTCTTGTCAACGCTTTGACCCTGGACGGCGAGGTATGTGCCCCGCGTCTCGTGCACGACATCTTTGTATCTTCCTGAAACAGCAAACAACTGACAGTGTATGTGGGACTTTGTAGAGCATTGCTGGTCGTTCCGTGAGACTTGACGTCGCCACAGAGAAGAAGAGAGAGTCGCGACAGAAAGATAACGGGTTCTTCGAGAGGCGGGGACAGTACGAGCAGCGCGGGTAAGTATGCCGTATATACTTGTGAGCTCGTGTAAGAGTGAAGCTAACACTTGGCATTCGTGTACGCGATACGATATCCAGCGCCGACCCCCGTGATGACAAGCCCAAGGAACGCCCTCGACTGAGTTTGCTGCCTCGGTCAACGTCGACGGACTCGCAGCCGAAACGAGATGGTTCGGCCCCGCGAGCGAACCCTTTCGGCGATGCCAAGCCCCGCGATGAAAACGCGGTGATGGAGCGTATGAAGGCGAGAGAACGTGAGCACGCGGAAGCTAAGGCCAAGGCCAAGGCCGCCAAGGCTGCGAAAGCCACCAAGAAGGCTGCGGAGCGAACGGCATCGAATGCCGAGGTTTGGGAGCGGAAGGCTACCCCTCAAGAACGCTCGGAGAAGAAAGCGGCCAGCCATGGTGCTGGTCGCGGCGGGAAGGAGCGTCCAGCTGCGCCTGGACGTGGCGCGGGCAATGCCGATCGTGCTCCAGCTGCGCGTGGGCGTGGTGCCGGTCATACTGACCGGGCCCCCGCAGCGAAAAAGCAAGAACCCAAGGA
The DNA here is from genome assembly GCA_023336285.1 of Pythium grandisporangium. Classification (NCBI taxonomy): domain Eukaryota; phylum Oomycota; class Peronosporomycetes; order Pythiales; family Pythiaceae; genus Pythium; species Pythium grandisporangium. The sequence continues at coordinate 38,500 of JAADWT010000039.1, forward strand.
CAAGCGCGGTGATACCGTGCCGCCGTTCAAGGTGCGTTGCATCTCTGGTTGTCGCTATTGTACGTGCACGCTGGAGCCCATGGACTGATCGGGCATGATTGCATGGACATGATGTGTTTGTAGGTTGTCAAGCCCGCTGCCCCTGCGGCCACCAAGTCGCGGAATGTCTTTGATGCGCTTGATGCTGACTCGGACTCGGATTAGGATTACCGTTAGTGTTAGCCCCATCCCCAAAGACACTCGGTGGTTGGCTAAAACTCACCTCTCATCGACCAGAACGCCCTTTGATTGGCTAAAACCAACCTAGGAGTGGTTGATGTCTTGTCGATTGGGGAACACCCGGGATTGGATCCAATAAATTCCTCGTTTTGCAGAAGATGGTTCGGGACAACGATATCCATTTGGTGTTCTCCTTCCCCCTTTTTGTGTGGGATCCAAAACCCACAGACACACACACACTCCACGAAAAAGGATTGCTACGGAACGATGTCGCGCAGATACGATGGCCGAACGACGACGTTCTCCCCTGAAGGTGCGTGCATGCCCGCTCCCTTGTGTACTCTCATGGTGAAGGAGTCCATTGGGAAGGGATCTCGCCTGCGCGGGGACTCATAATGAATGGTTTCTTTTGCTTGTTACGGTGATGAAGGACGATTGTTTCAGGTCGAATATGCCATGGCAGCGATCGACAACGCTGGCTCTGCGGTCGGCATCCTTGCCAAGGACGGTGTGGTGATTGCTGGTGAGTGCGATTGCGAGGATAGAAATGCTAAGAGGGTAGTTTACACGAGGCAACGCATAGTGGGTGTTGATGATGAGTCGGGATATCTTGTGCTGTTGATTATGGTGGCAAACAGGCGAGAAGAAGACAATCTCCAAGCTGCTGGCGCCTAGCAAGACTAGCGAGAAAACCATCAAGCTCGATGACCACGTGCTATGCGCTGTCGCTGGTACGTCCACACTCTGGCAGTCATGCGCTCTATATGTGGGCCGTGTGATATCGAAGTCATTAGATTGGTCTTTTAACTGATTCGATGCGCTTTGTTTTGTTCAGGTTTGAATGCCGACGCCAATATCTTGATCAACTATGCGAGATTGACCGCGCAGCGCTACGAGCTGGCCTACCAGGAGAAACAGCCGTGTGAGCAGCTCGTGCAAACGATTTGTAACTACAAGCAGGCGTACACCCAGTTTGGTGGCCAGCGTCCTTTTGGCGTGTCGTTCCTCTTTGCCGGATGGGACCGCCATCACGGCTTCCAGCTGTATCACAGCGACCCCAGTGGAAACTACGGTGGGTGGAAGGCAACCGCAATCGGTGCCAACAACCGTGCTGCCAAGAGCATGCTGAAGAACGAGTTCGATGACTCGCTGGACGTTGCGGCCACCCTGAAGTTCGCGGTCAAGGTGATGAGCAAGACCATGGATTCGACCGCGTTGACCGCCGAAAAGCTCGAATTTACGACGGTCACGTTGGACTCGAATGGAAACGTGGTGCACCGCCAGTTGACCAACGAAGAAGTGGACGCGCTGATCAAGGAACACGAGGCTGAAAAGGCTTCTGCCGGGGATATGTAGGCACAGGATGCAGGAATACACTTGTGATGCTCTGAGTCGGTTGATTCTTTGAGTGTGACTGGGCAGTATCACAAACGCAAGCCGAGGTGCCTGTTAACACTTGAGAGAACAAGCAGGTTTTATTTTGAATTCGGGCACTGGGCCTGTTGTGGAGTCAGGTGACCATGCCTGTGAAATCACGAGATCGCTCCCCTCCCTATCTCATCTACTTTATCCGACACATCGTCTACTGCCTTGTTCACAGCCCCTTCGGCGTGCGTCTGGATGCGGCGACCACATGATGAGAAGTCAATGCCGCACACCATGAACGATAAAATGAAGGCCAACAGACACGCAGCAATCACACCTGCCACCATGTACTTGAAATTTTTCCAGCAGTATACACGCTTGAGCTTTTTAGTAGCCTTCTCGTACTTGAGTGCATCCTGTTGCAGCTTCTCCGTGCGCATCACCAAGAGGTCGATTTTCTCTCCGCGTTCCATGAGCTGGTTTACGTTCTCGATCATGATGGTCTTGACCTTTTCCATCTTGTGGCGCACCTGAGACAGTGAGGATTCCGTCTGCACGTTATCATACTTCTTCATGAGTGCTTCCAAAGTCGCGGCGAAAGGAGCCATCCCATATGCGATCGCCGTGTGGGCCTGTTCTCCGTATTGGGCGAGGAACGTCGCCTTGATCTCCGTCAGCAACGAGAATGCTACAGTTGCCTGTACCTTATTCTCCCCCATACACATGAAGGTGAGTCCATCTTCATGCAAGAAGAAGAAGTTGTATGCGCCGTAGGGAAACACGCTGCGACTTGATGCCCGGGTATCCGTAGGGGTATCCTGTTGGGCCAGATGCTTGAGGACTTCATGGGTCACGGTGTGGAAATTGCCGCCCGTGTTTTTCTCCGTAAATTCGCAGAGCACGTTCTGTTGTCTGGCAACGAGAGCATACACGACTGACATGAAGGTCGACGTTAGTACTGCGTTCGCCGCATGTACGAGAGAGAGAGCAAGGTTGTAGAGAGCGATGGCATCGCCTTCAACAGTCACCAGGTGGCCTGCATGAGCTCGGAATCCTTTTGGATTTGGATTCGCACCCTTTCAAGGCAATCGATCTGTTTTGGACGAATCACGCTTTTCAGTATTATTATCACATACCCATTGGTCAAAATAGAGTGCCTGGCGTGTTTTCTACCAATGGGCACCGATTTAAAGAGATAGGAAGCGCCGATGAACTGACACTATGAACACACATTGATCAGCACAAGACCACGAGCGCAACGAAAATGGCGCGCTTCTCCGGTGTGATGGCAATGCTTCTGGTCGGTCTCGTCGTCTGGGAAGCAGCTGGAACCAGGGCAGGCAACGCGGCCGCGACCACGGCCACGGCCACGGCTAGCCAGTCGGACCACGAGCAAGTATGCAACTCGCTCTCGGGCCCATTCTGTTTGCATATTGGGGTCGACGCGGCATTCCGGCCCTATATGACACCTATCGGCATCCCTCAAGACCCCTCCAATGCAGAAATGAACGAACGCAACGACCAAAAACTGTTGCGAGAGAAAAAATGTTTCTTCCAGCATTTTGCCCGAAGTTGGATGGATGCCGGTGGAGACGCGAACGATGTTATGAGTCAAAATGTGAAGACAGTGGACGAATGCGAACGGCTATGCTGCGATCACCCCAAGTGCAGGTCATTCACGTTTTGGATGGGTACAACCTGTTTCTTACGCGCCACCAAGAACATCGCACGGGCTGACGGGAATTCATTCAGTGCCAACAAATTGACGTGAAGGTAATCCCTAGTCGTAGGGATGACACCGCGCAGATCAAGAGACCGTAAGGGGGCAAAAGGGGGGGGGTCTCGACTTAATATTGCTCCATTATCCAAGAATTGCTAGCAATCAAGGAGAAGCCTCCAACGTCCTGAATTTTGTTGTAGTCAGTGGAGTTGAGTCTGCTGTTGCAGAATGGGGAAGTTACTGTCGCGCCTTGGCCAGTTCGGCCAACGACTACAGATTTGTATTGCCGCTGGATGGCATGTTTCCTTTTTGTCGGTCAGCGCGAGATTGTGGCGTGGAATTAAAAATGTGATGTCGCTTGATGTAGCATATCCTTGCTGGTGTGATTCTCACACCGAGATCGTTGAATTCCATGGCGGTGACACATACAGGTTGGTGCTATTCGGACGGCATGGACCAACCCCCAGCCGTTTGACTAGCCGTCATCCAAGCGTATTGTATCCTCCGCAACAAACATTTCTGACAGTAACCATTCAATACTGCACAGTAGAGAGCTAGCTGATCACCCCGTGATTCTCGGCAAGGGGGTTATTTTACGCGGTGGTGCCTATTGAATATTAGGCCTGCACTTTTAGAACAGAAAATATGGATCCAAAGAGTGATGGTCAGCAAGTTGAACTTGCCGTGGAAGCAGTGCGGAATTCCCACGAGACCGCGGACAGCATTTCACGACACGGCGAGCACACGACGGAAGCCAACGCGGATCAACCACCGGGTTTCTCTACTGGAAGCATGCAGGAGTCAAAGCCACGAATGGACCTACAGACGGGTAGAGCCATTGGACGTGGGCTGTCGCGGGAAGAGGTTCGTCGGAATGGATACATGAAGTATGCGAGAAGACAGAGAATGACGTGGGTGTGCTGCCGCTGCGCAACCTGGGTCACAGGTGATCCGTCAGATTGAATTATTGGCTGCGCAATTCGTGGAGAGCGCGGCGGTACGAGGCAACTTGTGTTGATTTCGAATTGAAGAGGTGTTGGTCATTGCTGACGATCCAGTTGATACAGGATGGAAAGCTGTTAGACCTGGAAACGGTGCGCAACATGAACATTTCCAGGTTCTTGGTGGGTACAAGTTGGTACTGAAGTGTATTTGCCGTATATATGTATATAAACTCTAGTTGCGTCGAAGAAGCGACGCCATGGCGTACGACGGAAAGCAAATGGTTCACACCAATGAGACGAGAGCCATCCGATTGGTGAGCTCTGGTGATGCCAAGCATCGAATCTTCCTGCAATGCTGATGATGCCTTTTGAACGGGATAGAATCGTGTGGGCGCTAGGAAGTTCACCGCTGTGTGGCTCATTCTGCAATCCGTGTATGAGCTTCTAAGAGAGGACAAAACAGTGACGCAGGTGGGGAAATTGATTGATCATCGTGCCGAAGCACTTAGGTCTGACATTGCTGTCAATCATATCAGCGTGAGATCTACTACATGCATCCATTTTTTAGGAACCAAAGCGAGGCTGATGAAGCCATCCTAGGTATGATCTGACGTAGAAAATGAGCTACTGGAAATAACAGGTGTGGTGATAAGCTGTGTCTGTGTTTCTGATATGACTGGGATGTATTCGACTGTAGATGTGGGAAGCATTCTTCGCGTGCCTCGAGGGAGCATAAATATTGTCGGAGCGACAAAGGGTTGCTTTACGGGATGTCTTAGCATAAAGGTTGATCGCTATGATAGTTCCGGGGTGTATTGCTTTGGTAATCTGTGGACTCACCCGTTTATAGAAAGGTGACGTGTGGAACAACTACGATACTGGCGATGAGTTTCCCATCACACAGCAACTTTTGCAAGCAAAATCTGCCGAAATGTATGACCGTGGTGTTTCTAGAACGTGGAAAAATCACTCAGCTCGTTATCTCACATTTGCTTTCGGACTGATTTTTCTTCAGCGCGAGCAATGCTCACTACATTTTGGTGGTAGAAAAAGACGGTGAGAAATGTTGTACTCTTTTGGTTACGGAAACGCCGGTATTGATTGAGCGTTCATTGTAGGGATCTTCAATCGATTAAGGTGCGGTCATAAGATCAATTCAGCGTCAGTCGTTATTCCAACTTTGTTGATTTCTGTCGACTAGGGAGGACGCGTTTACATCGATGGTACCAAGCATTCTGATCACAGGACGTGGCTTTCCTGATTTGGCGACAAGGTATGATCAGACTGAAATTGTAGCTATCGCATAACTTTGAATAATAGAATGCGCGCTCTCTACATTAGATGTTTTGTTAGTTTGTTGAGCACCGAGCTAAAAATTCCAGTGATGGGGCTCTCGGATTGCAATCCGTTCGGACTTTCAATCATGGTAAGTCAAACGAAAAATGCATTTGCTAGGGACAAATGGAATACATGGAATACAGCTGTACTTCGAAGTAACATGTATATGATCATAGCTCACTTACAGACTTGGGTCTGCACGAATGCCGCTCGATACCCACGGATGTGGTAAGTTTAACGCACATATTAAGCCAGGAATATTCAACTTACGTTCTGTCTACAGGCGTCGATATCCGCTGGGTTGGCCTCCGTCCGTCTTGCATCCCTGAATTGAAGCTACCAGTAACCGCATTTAAGTCGCTCGCTTCGAAAGACCTCAGAACCGCCCAATCCTTGGTGCAGTCACCTTTTGTTCAGGTAGGGCGAGCAACCTTCGGTTTGCGTGTGACAGACTATGCAATTCTCATGTGTACCATATATTCCTCCTCTCCAGTCTCAAAGCTCCTATGTAGACGAAGTGGAAAAGTGGATAAGTGGAGCCATGCCATGGAAAATCGAACTCGAAGCCCTTCATCTCCTCGGGTTCGATTTCCTCTCAAATTATGTTGCTGCATCCATAACCAATGGATATTATATTTAATGGCTCTAGGATGGTCTCTGAGCAACTTCGTAGTGGTGTCTTCGGATTATGAAGTTAATACACAATCACCCCTGCTTCGAAGAAAAAGTTGGTAAACGGGAAGTAAACCAGTCGCATCCAAAAGTACATCGTAACGGCAACAAGAATTGAAATCGGGAGCGCGGGTAGAGCCTTCTGATACAAGCCCAACAGAATGAGCGTACCTCCGAGCCCCTACATGTGACAACAAGATTCGCCAGCCGAACGCGTTTTGTGAACAACCCAAACCAAATCACGAAACGGATGCCAAATAACACGTACCATCAAAACTGACAGCAGACACCCGATCATTGCTGCGAAATCGAACATGGCAGCCCGTGACACAAGCACGCTGTAGAAGACGAAATCACCCAGTCCGAGCTTAATCGTATTTGGTTCATCATCTGTGTTTGGCGCCAGAGTGCAAAGCGATCACAGTGAAGAAGAGCATGTCATTCAGGAGCAAGGTGAGAAACCTCTAGGTACGCGTATATATCCTGGCGAAACAATTCATCCACGGCCACGATGAAGACGTACCATGGTCTACATATTTCTGGAAGAGGTCATGCCACAGATCCATTTCCCGGCCTTGGTATTGTTCCATGATCCGATCAATCCGCTGGATTCCATCAGGATTGTATTGCGCATAGAACTTTTCCAGTCGACGTCGAAGGGTCGTGTTGCTTCTTGAGGCACTTGGTGAAGACACACCCGCATCAGTTTTGGCAGTATGGTTCGGTGACGAGCCCAGTTGGAGTGGGATCTCTGTGTCGCATTGGTAATATTTCTCGCGTTGCTCATTTGCACGGGCACTATTAGGTCCACTCGTTGCATTCATATCGGCATCGACCAAATTGGATCTTGGTGGGGGGTCGTATGTAGACTGAGTATTGCGCGTCACCTCCGCCTCGTACAGTAAACCTACAGGAGCCACATGAAATATTTCCGGAGCAAAGTGGTGAGTGTACATGTGCAGGTCAAATGCCTAGGGGATAGTCGTTCGCATGGAAATAGACGGGAATGTCCAAACGACATACCTGGTAGCGGTCGACCTTCTCGCTGCACGAGTTCGACGAGCCATTTAAGAGGACCACACGGACTCAGGACGGCACAAAGATCGTAGAACGCCAGAACAACCACCAACGCCCATGTGCTCCATTCCGGAAACTGACCCAATTGCCATGCCATGATTACTGAAGTGAGCACCAAGTAAACTTGGGCGAGCCAAGTGGGTGTGCCCTTTTGGTAGAAGACGGCGATGACCCCGACGACAGCGAAATTATACATGCCACCCCAAAATGAGATGCAGTCCACAAGAAGCCCAAGCTGAGCTATGGTGATGATCAGAATATTCCCGCCCAAAAGACCGAGCAGCATCGCTGAGGAAAACATCATGTAGCCTATGAGAAGCTATTGGTAAACCGGAGATGACAGGTAAGTCGACCTTAGCATCACATACGACACCGACAAAGCGAGACCTCGAAATCGTACCCGATTGAAGTTAAATTTATAGCACGCGACGATGACGAAAGTCGCGACAAGGAAGAAACCCACGATCACAAGCGCATTGGCCATGGCCTGTTCGAATCTGGTGCCGTCGGAGGCATTGGCGTCGTCATTGTATACCAAATATGCACTGCCGATCCGCGCCATGTCACCCCATCCAGGTTAGTAGAGTGATTGATATTCATGTACAAATACGTTAGGGGTCTTCCTACTTTGCCAAAGCTTGCGCCGTTGCTGGATCCACAACATTGATGGAGACAAAGCTGTCGACAACATGCAACGCATACACGGTGAGTACAAAAAAAAACCTCCTTCCTGAATTGACTTGCCATACATGCACACATCAGTCGGTGTGCACCTTGCAGCGAGCATTGTGACCGTCACGGGGAGAACGACGGCCGAGAACGATCCGATCGAGTGCAAGAGTTCTTCGTGCGTGAACGCGTCATCCGCCGCCTCTCCGCGAGCCTTGATTCCTTCGACTCCAGTACGATCCTCTGCGCGTAGAAGACTCTCGCGTACATCCTCGTCGTCCACGCTGAGCGCCGCCGCGTTCCCGCATAGTGTCGCTGCCATTGGCGAAGATCCGGCTGCACCCACAGCACTCAGGGGTGATTGTGCCATGATGGCAATGCGCCAAAATGAGCAGCTCGCCTCGTTTTTGCATTTGCCACATTCAGCACACGTTCGAGAGACATACTGTCATTCCTGCAAAAGCGAATTGCGTGGATGCACACCTGCAATATTTAATCA
>JAADWT010000390.1:0-21788 GCA_023336285.1 Pythium grandisporangium
CATGCAGCTCGAGGACTCGGAATGCCGCGCGATCGATCGGATCGTTCGCTCTAGTGCGTCATCCGCGTTGACGATGCTCGTGGCTACGGTCGTGGCCTCACCACGCATCGAAGTGCAGTTCGCCACAGCCATGTGTGTGCCGTGTCGTCGGGCCCAGGGGAGGCGCATCAGTAACGAGCAACAAGCGCAGCAGCAGCAGGGCTTGCTCAAGCGATCACCCTCGCTCGCACCATTGGCGTGTCCACACTGCGGACTGCTTACGAAGGAGAGCGCGACCGGCGTGGTGTCGCCCGTGCTGGTCGAGATGGCCCACGTCCTTGTGTTCAAGCACGTCAAGCCAGCGACGCTGCATCGCCTGGCCGAGATGCAGTTCGCTAGGCGACGGCAGCCAACGGCACCTCAGACTGGACGAGGCCAAGGCGAGCGAGAATGGGTCAACTCAGAGAGCCATACGGGACTCACCGTGGAGTCATTCTTCCGCGAGATGGAGAGACTGTATACGACGGCCAAGCGTGGGGTCTTCCTACCCGAGGATACGCTGCCTACCATGTCCTTGAGTGTGGCGGATGCCGCTCTACCGGCTATGATGGAGCATAGTAGTTCAACAGCAACCATGGGGCGATCGTTGTCCGCATAATAACCCCATCACGATGGTACATTTTGTGTGGGTATTGGTTCTCTGCTTCCTATCTCAATCTATGTACTATCATCATCTTTCAGTCAACGCCATCAGCTCGAATCCGGAGCAATGCAGACCTGCACGTCCATCTCACTGCGCTCTGTCTCCGGTGTCTCCTTCTCAGTCCCTTCATAGTCGTTGCCATCGTGTCCTTCCTCGACCTGTGTGAGCGGTTGCAGTGACTTGCCTTCAGTCGTAAGAGACCGAGCACTAGGCGAAAGCTCCGACCCAGTGAGTACCGTCGGTATATATGGCGGTGGTGTGCACGGCACTAGATCTGATCGCGACGATGAGGGTGCAGCTGAGGACGATAGCAGCGATGGCGGTGATGAAGGCAGTGGCAACGTTGCGGGCGTGTCCACGGGTAGTCCCTGGTCCACACGATCCGCGCGCTCGCGCCATGTCGCCAGATTCGCGTGAATGCGGTCCAGGATACCGTCAAATTGCATGGGCAATACGTCGCTCGCGGTCGTATAGAGCGGGAGTACGACAAACTCGAAAAATCCGATCTGGCTGCGGTCAAACTTGCACGTGTCTCGATCACAGAGCGGGGACACGGGCATCGCAAACTGTTTCTCGACATCACCCTGACGGAAAAACTCCTCAGCGATCAGTGAGGACCACGCGTGGTGGGCCGCGAAGGACTTGGCGGCGTGGCCCAGGTCGGCCATCATGATGAGCGTCTGGAAGATCGTTTCATCGGTTGTTGGGCACGACGGCGGAGGAGACGCCGGGGAGGAGCTGGCGCAGGCGCCAGAAGTCAGGTCTGTGAGGGATTGCGAATGCATGACGTAGCGCTTGCTCTTGAGCTTGTTGACATGCTTGAGATGGCCCGAGAGATCAGTGGCTAGGACCATGAGGATAATGAGTTGGCGCGACTGCCGTGTCTGGTCCGTGGACAGGCCGTGGAAGAGGTCACACCCAGCCATTGAGGCCACGTGGAAGGTCTCAGCCAGATGCATGCGCTCCAACACCGAGTCGTCCGAGTATTTGATAGCCAGCGGGGAGCTCGTGGCCACCAAGAAAGCATTACTTCGTCCTGGATGATTGACGTCGTGAACAGCTCCCGCCAGTAGCGCGGACAGCACTTGCAATGGCGTCAGCTCGGTGTGAAGGCGGCGCAAAAAAAAATTGAGATCCCAAACTACAAACGCTGCATGTCTGATGGCAGAAGCACATTGTCACAGTGTCCCAGCATCACAGTGAGGCATGTGTTAGTGTGGTGAGCCACCGAGACGAATATTGCCCCAAACAAAACCAAAATCATAGAATCGCCACACGTACGTGGCGTTGTGGTACGGATTCTTGGCCTGATAGCGTGATTCAATCGCGAGTGTAAACTGGGCCGTGGCCTCGAGACGGATGGGCAGCTGAACAAACAGGTCGTGGCTTTCAAGCGTGGTGAGCAGGATGGACGTAAGGGGGCATGTGCATGCCGACGCGAAGGCGAGCACATCCAGTTCATCCGACTGTGCGGCCTGAGACAGTAGCTTGTCGGCGCTCCAGGCCGCGCTTGGAAGCCGCCGCACTGGTGACTCCTGCGCAGGCATAGGGACAGGAATGGCGGCAGTCAGCGTGGATCCACTGGCTGTTTTAAATTCACTGGCGATGCGACGGCTCTGCGCACTCACGAGGTACGACTGAATCTGGCGAATGATGCTCTGTCGGTAGCCCGACGTCGTGCGCCGCAACGGTTTGATTATTGACGCGCTGCGGGAGGCCACGCGGTCCATGCTGCGGCGACGACGCCACAGCTTTTGCCCGTCGATGAGCTCGAGCCATTCCGATTCCCCCTGCTCGATGGGGGCGGCCGACTTGGGGAGCAGTGAGCCTCGCAGTGTGCGAAGTGGGCGCTTCGTGGAGCGAATCGAGCCGTAGAAGAGGTCCTGCTCGCTGGTCAAGGTCTTCATCACGTACTCCAGTTCGCGTGTCAGCACCTCTTCGCCGGCGAGTTGCATCTTGACGTGATGCAGCACTCGTAGCACGTTCTCCATGCAGCTTTCACCAATCACTGGGGTAGCGATGATACCCGCTGTCGTCACGGAGGGCCGTCTCGTGGCGGTGGGCGTGCCACGGAGCGAGCCAGTGGCTACTGGCTCGGCTTTGGGTGTCGCTTTCGTTTTCGATGAGCTATCCATCTCGCTGTCGCCGTTGCTGGTGCCACCGTCGCCGTGAGGTATCGCGCTCGTGGGTGACGCCACCATCCCATTGCCACCGATCGCGTCCACGTGACAGCTCAATTGTAACTGCATAAAGTCGTTTTGCTGGGCAAGCTTGCGGTTCTCTAGCAAAAGATGGCGCACACGCAGGAACTTGGCCCGTAGCCCAGTCTCGGTATGGTACACGCCTCGGCCAAGCATGCCCAGACTAGCGACGAAGAGTAGCACGATGTGCCATTGCTGCTCAAGGTAGTTCGCATTCAGGGCCAACCAAACGGAAAGAGAAACCACAACCAACGACAGGAGCGGAACAAACACGTGAAGCTGCACACTCCACAGCGTGGAAATGGCACAGAGAGCCATGAGTAGGAAGAGCTGCATCTGCGTGAGGTCGTGGTGGCGGAGATGGGACCGAGAGATCACCCTCGCTGGCTGCACCAGCACGATGGCTACCACACACAGCGCCATCACCAAGAGCACACGCTGGAAATACCCATGCACCGTGGGTTGCCGGATCGTCCAGACGTGAAAGCCGACCCAAACTAGGATCACCACCACGTTGATCACCATCGTGGCCAGCAAGATGGGCCATCGCACATCATCCTCGATATCCAACGAGGCATTGACGAACTCACCGGCATGGATGACCTGAAGTGCCAGCAACGTGAGCGCACAGGCACGTTTGCTGAACGCAAGGGAGGCATCCTCATGGAACTCCTGGAAGTGATGCTCCAGCTTCTCATTCAGGAACCGCAGTGATAGGCGCCAACAGCATTGCCGACGAGACCGCGCCAGGATTGCTTCTTCCTCCAGCTCAAGCAGGTCCAGCTCATGGTTCACGCCATGCGCCAGGATCTTGGAGAGCTTGCGGTCCGGATGCCTGCCGCTCATACCGCACGGATAGAAGAGGGCCGGGAGCAAATGCCGTTTATAGGTCGGGCGGGCGTAGCGTGAAACCACGACTGTCCTGCCATCGCTCGATTTGAAAAAAGGGACCGTCACCTGCCAGCCCAATGCCCAGATACAAACTCCCACACCACACCGCGTCACAGTCCACACAAGCCCATTGCACGCCACTTCGCCTGTCACAACGGCATGCATCGTTCCGCTGGAAGGCACCGAGGCATCCACATGCAAAACAAGTATAACTTAGTAGACGAAGACGACGCAAAGGCAAAGGCAAACACATCATCATCCATTCCAGTAAACAACATCTTTTTCATTTGTCCTTCCTGTCGATTCATCTCATTATCCCCCCCACCCCACCCTCCACGCCAAACCACCAATTTGTGTCATGCGTTCTTCTTCTTCTTCTTCCTCTCCATCTGCGTCCTACTGCTAGATGCCTAATGAGATTCATCTCCGTTCTCCCTTGGAGCAAGCGTGGCGGTGACTTCCTTGGTGTAATGTGGTAATCCTCTTCTCGTTTGAGGTCTATGCCATTTCGAGCGTAAAGTTGGCCAGATCATCGTCGCTGCCATCGTCATCGTCATCATCATCCTCGTGCTCGTTCTCGGTGAGCGGCAGTGAATTAAACGGCAGCGTTGTGTCCTCGGACACGGATCGAATGGCACGGCGTCCGACCTTGGAGGGCATGGCCGGCGCCGTCACGGGCGGACCGATAGCGGACCCACTGATTCGACTGGCGCGCAGCTGCTGCCGCTGCCGCTGACGCTCTGCCACGGAACCCATTGTGCCGTCCACTTTGATCGCGGTCGAGCCACGGCTACTGCTGCTGCCCACGCGATGAAAGCTGCCCGACAACGAGAGCGTCTCAATGTCCGACAGCAGCACGACGCCCTCGGGCGGTGACGCCATGGGCTGCGAGCGTGGCGTATGGAAGGATTCCCCCCGCGGCTTTATGTGTCGACGGAGTGGCGTGCGCTGCGGCGTGGTGGCCGTTGGCGTGCGCTGCGGTGTGGTGGCCGTAGGGGCCGTGGGGGTGTAGGACGCTAGCGTGGGGTCTCGGTCCCGCCAGGCACGTGTGTGGTCCTCCGTGGCGGCGCGAAGGCGATGTCTCCGTGTTTCGGGTGTGGATTCCGAGCGTAGGAACGCTGGGGGCAGAATGTGGCTGGCCATGCGGCCCGTCATGTTGGGCATCCCCTGTGGTGATGTGGACGACGACGATGGCGGCGTGGTCGTGGCCGAGGTGCGGACCGTCGTGGACGTGGATGGCGCGGGTGACGGCGGAATTGAGGGTGACGCCGCGGTGGCCGGTATATGAATCTTCTCCTGGGAGGGGCGACGCGAGGGCATGGGCTCATCGTCATCCACAAGGAGGTCGACATCATCATCCGTCTCGCTTGTGGACGCCAGCATGGGCTGTGCGCTGGGCGGGGACGACAGCACGGAGCTGGTGAATGGCCGACGAAGCCCCACGGCTGTGTGTGGATGCATGCTGCCATCGGCGCCAAACTGCTGGCACAGAATGCACTCCCTGGTTGAGCCACGACGACTCTGCACTTCCCCACCACGGCTACTACTGCCCAGGGCCAGGACCAGCCCATTGCTGGTGCCACGTGTCGAGGCTGAGCTAATAGTGTCCGTCTTGCTGCAGCAATGCGAGCAGACCACGAACCCGCAGGCGTTGCAGAGATAGCGCTTCTTGAGTAGCGAGAATCGAGACGAGCAGACCTCACAGCGCACGACATGGCTACCGGCGTGCGAGGACCATGACGATGACCACGTGCGGCTGCGGCTGCGGCGCGAGGCCCTGGTGTCTCGATCCATGGGGGCAGTGTTTGGATTCGGATGAGAAGGATCATTGGCGTTGGTGTTGGCGTTGTAGGTGTTGGTGGCGTTGGAGGTGTTGGTATTGTTGGTGTTGTTCGCGAGTGCGAGCTGCGCCAAGCGTTGGTGCACGAGGATGCGGCGCATGTTGAGCAGGATGTTGGTGCAAAAGCCCTGGAACTCGGCCCGCATGGCCCGCATGGTATCGGAACCGGTGAGGAACACGGAACAGGACAGCACGAGCTTACAAGTGTGCGGTTCACTGGTCTCCGAGACCTCAAACAACCAGTCCTGCACCAGCATCTTCTCGCACCATTCACCGTGGCGCTCCAAGGGCTCGCGCAGCTCCGACAGATCCATCTGCCGGTGATCCATCGAGCGTCGGTAGATGAAGGCGCGCCGCAGCGAGGCATCCACGGAGGTGGTGGCAGTGCGACGACTGGTGCCCCGCTCACTGGCATTACTGGAGCGTCGGCTGCCTCCACCCGTCCAGGCGCCACCGTCTGGGTAAAACGTGGCATATTCCGCATAGCACGCCTCCACGGGGGGCACGCTCGACTGCTTGGAGAACTTGGTGGCCATGTAGCGATGGCTCCAGCGCGGGAACGGCGCCAGCGATGGCTCTGTGCGCGCTGAGGCCAGCAGCGCACTGGTGAGTAACCCGCGCTGTGTGTTGAGCGCGACCCAGTAGGATTCGCGCGCGTCCTCGGATGAGAGCATGTTGACCACGCCCTCGAGTGTGCCGGGCACACGCGTGACGCCTCGAAAGTCGCAGCGCTCATGGTCCAGCGCCGTGCGCGCCATGCGGGAGGCCATCTTGTAGAGCCGTACGTCGGGCAGCTTGGAGTGCATTGGGATGTAGGCCGAGTATGGGTCCTCGGCCAGCACACGGTCAATGGCGCGATGCGCGTGGTCGCGGATGGCGGCCAGCGACGTGGAATCCTGCGCGTCCCCCCAGAGCAGAGCCATGACGTCGTGCTCAAGCGGGGGCACGGCCTCGGCCGGTGGCGGGAACGCGTGCGGCGTGGCGTGGTGGTCGTTGTCGTAGTAGTAGTCGCTCAGAGCGTCATGCTCGTCTGTGTCCACCGAGTGGAAGGAGCTGGAAAGAGACGACGGCAGTGGTGGTGGTGGTGGCGGTGGCGGCAGCTGGGGCATGGCGACGGAACAGATCGGATGGGATGGTGATGAGACCCTCCGCTTTTCCAAGAAGAACTGACTGGCGTCTCGAGGGCAGCAGGCGATCTGATTGACGTCTCCGCGAGCGTTTATGAGACGGTCTGCGTCACAATCCACTACACAGCGAGCGGGGAGAACTGAGAATTTGAGAAGCGCACGCTTTGCTGGTGCGTGATGCTGACAGGCTGGCGCGGTTCCCGCGGGAAGAGATGGCGAGAAATGTAGGGAGTATGCAGAGATGGCGAGTAGATGACGTATCCGAGCAAGACAAGAGAGGAGATGACGCGCTTGGCACTGAGCTGTTGAGGAGAGTCGGCTCACGGTGCGAGTATGAGTGCAGTGCGCTTGCGCTGCCGCCAGCGCCTGGACCGTGAGGTGAGGCACGCGTGATTGCCTCCTCCCCCCCCCTGTACTTGGCCTTTGGAGTGAGCTTACGGTACAGTAGACTCGGTCTACCCTATGGTTGCCTGCCTATGCCTGACCTGCCTACACGCGGATCCGACCAGCTGGAAAGGCGATGCGCGGCACCCACCGTCATGAAAAGAGGAGGTCGAGAGCAGGAGCGAGACAACCGATCTGATACCAGAGGGTTATGTGGACCACTTGAGGTATCTCGTGGAGGCGGGAGGGGAGTGCGACATACAAAATCCGAGAGATGGAAGGTGAACCTCTGAGACTGGATACGGAGTGGTTCATTTGGGTGGGGTGGGTGGGGAGATTTGTGCCACCTGGTCGGTGGCATAAGCGCGCGCACAGCCGCGGCAGATATCGCAACAGAGCAGAGCGCTTTGGAGTGATTCCCGATAGTCCTGGTCGTGATAGCCACGTGTATTCGTCCGTCCGCTATAATAGAATGTGAGGAGCGCTTTATTCAATCCTCCACTACAGTGCATGATGCACCAGGTATGTACGCAGTAGACGAGAGGTCGATCCGTCAGATGGATCGACCCTGTGCCGCTTCAACAAATCTGCCAACTGCGTTTGCAGGGCACACGCGTGGAATAAGCACGCCAACCTTTTGATGGCTGAAAAATAGTGCGGCCCACTTAGGCTCTAGGTGACCCAGAGCCTGAGTGGGCCGGGAGGCGGGTGCCTGACGCACACCCGGAAGGAGCGGATTGCAAATCAAGTCGACATATCTACGAGTTCTAACCGACTTTCACAGTCTATTTTGGCTCATCAGCAAACTCGGGGATGGACACTGCAGTGACGCCGCACGTGGGCATTTTTTCTTTGGGTTGCAGTATTCTATTTGCTTGAAGTTACAATTGAAGATGAAAAGAATGGATACATATCACGAATCACCTAGGATAGCGTTCCAAATTAACTCATTCGCCAAAGCCAGCCGCAGCATCGCGATTACTTCGGTATTAGTACAAGAAAACATAAGATGAAACGTTTGTGCTTTTGTCGTCATTTTTGTGGAGCATTCTGCTGTGTCGGACTTTACAACTTTGCAGTAAACCTCTTGCTTTTTTTTCCTTTTGATTTTGTGTCGAGAAGCACGTTCAATATTGGCCATGAGGATCATACGAGGTGCTCTATATGCTCACGTCTCCCAGTACTGTACGGACTGCTCCAATCACCACTACACCGTGTAGTTCCAAAATATAGCGCGATACCTGGCCACCACCGCAAGTCCACGCAAGCTGAATGCGTCAATTTCACGTCTTGGCACATTAATTTCGCTCGCCAGGGCCACCACGAAGTAGCCTGGTTGAGAAGTCTTGTTTAATTTTTTTGTTATCAGTTGGCAAATGAATTGTGGGTCGCGTGCTCGATAGCTAATGACCAAATCTTATGTCGCCGGGTAGTGTTCGAGTAGATATTGGCCCCACTCTCATTTCTCCTGCCCGTCCTATCAGGGTGTTTTGCCGTGCAGCCACGCAAACTGGAAAGAAAAGTCGACCCCTGAGAAAGCGTAACGAGTCTGAGTTAGTTCACACCCAATCGAACGTATATAGTGGTTGTGCGGGATCCGGACGTCACCTTGATGCACGAGAGATGACTGCACGATATAGATGACCCATAGGAGCAGGTTCGACTGTACCAGTCGCATGTTATGCTCAAGAACGAACGCCACATGATGGATAGGCGATATCTGAAGCATCCGATAGAAAACCGCACATATCACGGTAAAGGAAATCGCTTCAAGCAATGCATACACTAATACGTTTTTCGCAATATCCGTCACTTGGGTCGAGCTTAGGTCAGCGATCAACGGGTAGTAGGCTCGATTCGGTAGGTGAGCAATTACCCACAAATATATGGCTGTCAAGACGGATTCAAGAGAGTCATACCACAAACGTATGTTACATTTGATCGTGGAAACCTAGCCAAGTCAGGGGTGCTGCATACAATAGAGTACGAACCATAGATGACTGGTGCCAGAACCTCCGTGAACTCAACGAGCAGCACAAATTCCGTCAAGAAAAGCACCTTAGTGACTTTAGTGATGAATTCCGTTCTCTGCACCGTTGTGAGTCTGTTTCCTCCATCGGGTAAGCTTGAGTGGCACGCATCTCGGATTTGTTCCGTGGATATTGATTTGTGTTGTGTTTGGTCGAATTGAATACCGTTATCGTCAATGAAACCTAATGTCATCGTTGTTGGCTCCAGTGTTGCGTTGCTGATGGTGAGCCTTGGAGGGGTTGTCGCACTAATAGTGATTCTGTCGCCAACGATAGACACTTTGTTTCCGTTGGACGCTCGTGGTTCGAACGATCGGATATCATTTCCATTGCGGCGCTTTTCATTGGTGGGAGGTTCAAGTGAATCATGACCTTCAGGGGATATACGAATCGAACCGGGGAATAGCTCAATGACCCGGCGCATCCTTTGATATACACTCCGTGGCTTTAGTTGAAGTGTGCTTTTGGCGTTGGTCTTGTTTCTGGTAGCTGCAGATGATCCCAGAGGACGACATTTTCTCGCAGGTTTTATCTCGTTTGTCGAAGCAGTGGATGCCATATCAGCAGCGCACACCCTTGCATCGCCTCTTCCTCGGATTGCCGTCCCGCTTCGCTTCAGAGAAGTATTTACAGCGAGTAATTCTAGGCATAAATCGATAAACCGTGACCGCTCTGGTATCCTCTTTGTCGCTTTGGACTCCATTACTTCTGCAAGCTGTCGAAGGTCTGCGACCAATTGGTACACATCATAGATGGAGATGCCGAGTTGGATCGCGTCGATCACCATAACCGCAGCGGTCGTTTTCAGATCCGCTGTAACTTGCATACAAATGGACACATACAACGCATTGAAGACGTCGACTGTGAATACAATAACAACGGCTTTCATACCGTCTGCATTTACCAGGTATTGACTCATCACGTTCTTGAGAAAGAGCTTGGACAACGGAAATATCATGGCGAATACTGCTCGTTGAGATGGATCTACGCTGTAGAAGAAGAATATCAAAATTGGATAAATGACAGGAAGCATGTTCATGCAGAGGAACGTCCTGAAGTAGCGATAAAGATCCTGTCGGAAGATGTGATCCTGTCTGAGACTTTCTCCAAAAAAGTTGTAGTATGCGAGAAACACAGAGGGAGCGACTGTGGCAGTAATGAAAACCATCGCAAACGGGAGTGGGAACCCGATCCAAAGCGAGAAAACATAAACGGTCAAGGTTCCGATACTCGTAGCGGCAACCGTTGACATGATAAAGAAGCAATAACTCGATCTCAAATGTGGAACGCAGATGTGGAACGGATGGATACCACCAATAGACATGAACCAACCGGAGATAAAGAGCCGAATCCAAAATGCATCGTTGTTGTAGACGTCACCGGTTGGATCATCCAACGGGATGGACTCGATGATCACAAGTAACGCAAGCACGGGTAGTGGGGTTAGCAAGCAAACCGCAGTCGCTCGCAAACGACTCGTGCGCTTCCAGTACCGCCGCAGCTCCCCCATACGATGCAACGGGAATTGATCTTGCAACTCCACCTGGAGCGAGACCCACTTCGCCACGATAGCCCGAGCTGCTTGCTGCATAGTGTCCATCTTGCTGCAACAATTGGGTCCGCTACTGATAGCCTTACTACTTGAATTACACGCGTCAGTCCCTACAACGCGTTGGTCAAATGTGTTCGCTGTTGTCGCAAGTCACGTAAATCGCTTGGGATGGCCAGAGGGCACGCATTCGATCCTGATCATTGAACGACTAAATATCTATTTAAAGCGATACCAAACATGACTGGCAGTTGAAGATTTAAAGTTTGCGGAAGTGTGACGTGTTTTATTAAGGAGTCTTAGAAGCTGACGAGAGAGAAGTGCAGACAAAAGGGTCGAGGGCAAATCCCACATTCGACGATGAGGCCGACGAACACTCATCTGTTCATTTTTGTGCATGTACATACAGATTAACGTCACCACCACCCGAAAGGACTGGTTTCCCTTCTCTCTTTGAACTATGCGAGGTATTCGAAAAATCACGCTGGGAAGAAGGGTGCATACCTCTCCTGTGCGGATATCTGGAATAGAAAGTAAAAACCGGATTTGATCCGATTTCAAAGAACTCACTTTCAGTGTTGCCTCAACGTTCTTCGTATGGGACTCAATATGGGACAATATGAGTTTTCAGCCTGGGCTTGGATACATACTTCGAAGAGCTAACTGCGTTTTGCTGCCGTGGATGGATGTATAGAGAAATTCGTCGGTTCTCTTTCCCATATTGGCTTTGGTTGAGGTGGTCAGTTATGCCGCCACGCAAACTGTTTTGCACGAACTTCTGCTTCGCATCCTTTGCGATGGTATGACTTTTCATTTAAAAAAATTACACCATGTCGAAGGATGCCAAGCAGAAGTTAGTACAAACAAATCCAAACATGGGGACTGTACCCAGGTGGACAAGTGAGGTCTGACCAGTATAGATATAGACAATCCAAAGAAGCAAATTCGCCTGTACCAACCGCATGCTGTGCTCAAGAATGAACGCTACGTGAAGGATTGACTGCATCTTGAAATGCGAGAAAACTAAGCAAACCACGGACCCGTAAAATGCTCCATACAGCGCGTACGCCAACTCACGTTGCTGCTAGACTGTGACCAATGTCGAGCGAGACCATGCAGCGCATATTTTTGATACCGACTTCAGTGATTCGTCCCTCCAGGGCATGCTCTAGTCCAGTACCATTGGCGACGTGGGTGTCTCCATTGGTTAGTGGCTCTAGCGGCGAGTTATCGAACGTGGATGTTGGCAGACTTGGCACGGTCACCCTTGCTTTATCAGCAATGTACGACTTGTTTCTCTTGATTGAATTAATAGAGGATGGTTCTAGTTACTAGCTGGGTATGATCGATTGCGTCGTCGCCTGCGATTACTATGGGCTGCTCCGAGCTCGGCTAGATCAGGGTGTTCGCTGGTTAAGCCATACAAAGTGAAAAGAAAAGTCGATCCCTGTGAAAGCATAGCGAGTTTGCATCAGTATATCCGGACGAGAAATTCTCAGGCACGCATATCGGGCACAGTCTGATCGCAATCCGATCCGTACCTAGATGAACCAGAGAGGACAGCACGATATATGTAACCCATAAGAGCAAATTCGCCTGGATTAATCGCATGTTGTGCTCCAAAACAAAAGCCACGTGATGAATAGGCGAAACCTTGACAGACCGATAGAAAACCACACAGATCACGAAAAACGAAAGCGCTTCCAGCAACGCATACGCCAGTACATTTCTGGCGGTACCGATTACTTGGGCCGTAGTGATGTCTGCAATTAACGGATAGTACGCTCGATTTGGTAGATGCGCAATTACCAATAGATACACGGCTACGAATGCGAATGCAGCAGAATTGGCACGTCACTGCGTTAGTGACTCTTATCCATAATCACGCAATGAGCATTAGTACCAACAGTTATCATGAAGTGTACGCACCGTAAGTGACTGGCACGAGGACTTCGGTAAACTCCACGAGCAATACAAATTCAGCCAGGAAAAGCAACTTGGAGGTTTTCTGGATAAATGCCTTCTTTAGTTTTGTCGCGGCGAATTCAAACTCGTCTGCATGTGAGCATGCATGACTTGCTATTGGGAGTTGACTCGTGGGTACTAGTACTGATTCGTCTTGTGTAGGAGTAGGTGGGGTACCGTTTCTCCGTGAAGAGTCCGTATTTGTTGCTGCTTCCGCCGATATGTCAAACACTTCAGGTATTCGCGGATTTCGTGAACCTGTGGTAGAGTTTCCTGTGGTAGGCTCCGAATCTGCATCGAGCATTCGAGAATTTGACGGTAATTTTCCATCTCTGTCGTGGTGATGTTCTCGGGTGAGTAGTTTCGCGGCAGCGCCACTTGCTGGAGCTACTTGAAGGGTAGTCGGAGCCGTTTGCGGGTTGGGATCCGTCTTTCTGGCGGGACTAATTGTCGGAGAAGATGACGATCGCACGAACGAAGCACTATTGCTTGTACACCTTTGCTTGTTTGCTGAATCATCAACGACATCAGAAGCGCAGACTTTTGCGTTGTTGCCTCGTGAGATAGCTGTCATATTGTGGCTTGCAGACGCGTTTTCAGCTATAAGATCGAGGCAAGTGTCGATAAATATCGATTCGTATCGATGTTTATCCTGCAGCATCGTTGTTCCTTTGGGTTTCATCGTTTCTAGTATCTTTCGAAGATCAATCACCAGTCGATTCACGTCGAAAATGGACACTGCAAGTTGAATGATGTCGATTACCACGACGACCGCGGTTGTTTGCACATTCGTGGAGTTTTGCATACAGATCGAGAGATACAGTCCGTTAAAGACGTCTACCGTGAATATAGTGACTGGTGCTTTGACGCCTTCCGTATTCACAAGGAATCGACTCATCGCGTTTTTCAGAACCAGCTTGGCAAAGGGGAACAGAACTGTGCACACTGGTCGATAAGACTCGTCTGTGCTGTTGAAGACATAAATCAAAGTCGGGTACACGACCGTAATCAGAACCATGCAGCTAAATACCCCGAGGTAGCGATAGAAACAGTGCCGGAACTCGGGATCCAATTTGATGCTGGCGCCAAAAATTCGGTAGTATGTGAACGCGATAAAAGGACAGCTTGTCGTAGACATGAACCACAATGTAAATGGAAGGGGAAAACCAATCCAAAGTGAACTTGAAAAAGCGACCAAGGTACCGATGCCTGACGCGATACACGTGAACGTGGCAAGCACGCAATTGCTCAGTCTTAAGCGAGGGACACAGATTTGGAATTGATTCAGGACGCCAAACACCATTAAACAACCCGCGATATACAATCGAATCCAAAATGTGACGTTCTTGTAGGTGCCTTCATTCGGATCAGCCAATGGGATCCACTCAACGATAGCCAACAACATCAACACCGGTATTGGCGTCAAGAAACATGCAGCAATTGCTTTGAAGACGCTGGAGCGCCTCCAATACTGCCGCAGTTGGCCCGCGCGGTACAACGGAAGCTCATCATGCAGCTCCACCTGAAATGACATCCATTTCTCCACAATAGCTCGAAGTACCTGTCGTACCATGTACTTCTTGGCGCGATTCCCTTCCTCACTTCTGATAGCTTTCAGACGTGGAGCTCTTTGTGAAATAGGTTGGTCGAGAACGACAAACCAACAGTCGCTTAACCCCCCCCTGTTCCCGGAAAACAGAGCGATAACTTTTCCCATCAGAGACCTCGCGATTTGGGATCTATTTACAACTCACTACGAGAGGATCTCAATCGAGTATGTTTATCGTTTTCCAAGGCTCATTTTGCTTTGCATCCCCTTTTGGTATCGCTGCACAAGATAAAAGCTACTCTGGAGAATTAACATAGCTCTCATGTGCAAGCACCATTGTGCTCATCTGATTAAATGCACGGCATCGCTTTGCGAACTATGATCTCTAAGAGCAGATCTTTGTGACAATTATATCAATAGTCAGTAAAGGCGACCTGCTTTGAAACCCGAGGATCGCTGTCGTTGGTGGAACTAGAGAGTCGAGCCGACACCTTTCAGTGTAATGAGGGGATCAACGATCCAGCTACGCTTTTCCGATAGTGAAGCGGCATTAGTGAAGCGGAAGCAATGGTTCACTTGACGGCGGTAATAGTAGTCGGAGGTGTGATGATTACCTACAGTAGGATGTATACAGTACTACAAGTGCGAAAGCTATGCGCTTATTTTTCAATGACAAGTTAGCCAACAAAGCGTTCGGCGGTGCGATCTATGGTAGCGATAGAGTATTTCACATGGTAGTGACGACAATAACAAACATAGGAAGCCAACTGGTACACATCTCAAGGTCGACGGTACAGGGTGGTGTGATCGGTCGTGGCCAGCTATCGCTGCATCATTCCATGTGGCGAATGTCCTCGTGGATTCCTTCGCCACACTGGCATATTTCATAGACATGGTGCAAGGCAGAAACGGCAATCAGATAGCAATGTGGATAGTGGACTTGCCTACACGACGTAGCAATTCTTCACCATTGAAAAAGTCACTCTATCGCCTCTTAGACACCGCGTTTGTGTACTTAGAGTTCCGCCCCTCGTTTTTCAAGCCTTATTCGCCTTTTGGAAGAAAATTCCGAAAGTAGCGCCGCCGCCGGTGCAATCACTGTGGCGTCATAAACCTCTCTCCATATAGATGACGTAGATACGGCACAGGTTTTGCAGGACAGCGAAGCTGGTGGCCCTCAAACTCGCAGTCGGTCAATGGGTAGACCCAGTCGCGAGGAATCACAAATGCTTTCCGGCCATCCGATAGTGGGGGGCACTCCACACAATCCAAGTAGCACAATGATGGCTCGGGGCCGACCATGGCCCTTCCTGTGGCGTCATCTTCTTGGTCGTGAAAGACAAACATGTCCACGTAAATCGCTGAGGCTTTGTGAATGAACCGTGCTGAGATCTTGTCGTCTCGACCGCCATTCGCTTGGTACTTGCTCCCCCACACATCCAACTGATACTCGGTCGGCACCGGCACGAAGTGATCACGCAGGTACTCGTACCCTTCAGGGTCAATCGCTAGGTCACCATCAGAGTCGTGTGCAATGACCCCGCGGTCGCGGTACGCGCCAAGCAGGGTGCCGCTCTCCAGGAAGTACGTTACGTTGTGCGCCTCAAGTTGAGCCGCCAAAGTCAACACGAGGTCCTTAATAATCGCGACGACTTGCCCACGGTTGAAGCAGGCGTCGTCCCGGATGAACCGTTCTTCCAGGTGCATCCGCTCCAGATAGAGACATCCACGCTGATTCGGTGGGGGAGGATCTCGCGCTGCGAATGGCATGCCCACACGCATGGAGCCACGCGCGCGGCGTTCATGGTCGTGGGCCCATGCAGTCTCCGGCGCCATCGGCCGATCAAACACGCTTGGTAGCGTGAGCATATAGGCGGTGTATGCAAAGGTGGACACCCCCACGACCAGCGCTGTGAGGCACGCAAAAGCTACGCGCCCCAGGGATAGAGCCAGCATGTGAGGCGCAACAGTGCGCATGCCGATAGAGATGCCGCGAATGTGGGTTGGGCATGATTGCAATGCGTCGATAAATACTTAATCTAGGGCTTTGAGACCACCACGAACCTGAGCGTGACGGCGGATACCTAGCAATTGTACTGAGGTTAAGATAATAGCTGTATCCAGCGAAAGCGATCCTTATTTCCCACTCGCTGGTTGGTCCAAATCTGGCTTTAACCGTTTCTAGACATGCACAGTACCGTATTAAGAGCATATAATCAATCGATCATAGTCGCGTGCCAGCGTCGTTTGCGAGGACTGTTGGGGACCAGCAGGATTCCCTGGTATTGAGCGCAGCCTGCACTCAAACCAACAGAACTACGACTAGACAGATACCCTGCCTTTTGCGTCAATGGTTGTCGCGTACGAAGTCCCGTATTGTTTGTGCATTTGATGAAATGGTTGTCCTCTTGTGCCCTACATTCCAGCTGGGTTGGTTTTTGGAGTGCGGCTAATCATTTGCCCAAACCAGCCTATCACTATGATTGATTAGCGCCTCTCAACAACATTCCTGCCCCTTCGAAACCGATGTTCGGATATACGGAAACCATTTCATAATGCATGTGCATATATATAGACTTCAGTATGGAAAGCATGTTCATGGGAGTTGGTACGCTGTTCAAACCTCCTCGAGGCGCCAAAGCAGCACCATGGTCAGTCACTGTGCCAGTGATTGTCTAGTGGGGCCGCTTCACCGGGTACTACGATGCGATCGACGTTGTCCCACACGAGGTCTCTCATACGACAATTCCCCAAGTCACCAACACCCATCATCTCCGTGAATTTCTCCACAATGTCCAACAACAACGTCGCTGACAGTGTCAAGTCCCAGGCTGGGTCGGCATTATGGGATAACCATGCCAACATGTACGAGCAGGTCTTTGAGCGCTCCACTGTGCTCTGGGGCCGCGATGCGCTTCTCCTAGGCGGCCTTACGAATGGACGTGCAACCAAGGCAGCAACCCAATCTCTACGGCTGCTTGATGTGGCTTGTGGAACAGGCAATTTTGCGCTCCATGCAGCCGAGATGGGGTTCCAGGTCACGGCGACTGACTATTCATCTGGCATGATCGAACGCGTCAAGCACAAAATGCTCGAAAGCGATGCCAAGAACATTGACGCGCGTGTGGTGGACGGCCACACTCTGGAAGGAATCGCGGATAGTTCACTGGATGTGGTTTCGTCCAATTTCGGAATCTTTATGTTCCCAGATCGCGTGGCTGCGTGGCAATCGGCGAAACGAGTGCTGACGCCCGGTGGAACACTGGTAGCAGCAAGCTGGCGCGCTAACAGCAACAATATGGGGATGATCAAGTACGTGGCAGCGAATTCGGTCAACAAGCCCGGCATTGAAGACAAGCCAAGCACTGGATCCCAGCCGTCCCTACCCACAAATCGAACATTCGCAGCGGCTTCGTTTCAAGAAGAACTGGAAGAGGCTGGCTTCGTGGACGTGATCATTCACACGGTGACCCATGCCATGACCCTACGGAGTGGAGAGGAACTGGTCACGGCGATTCTCAGTAATGGGGCAATTGCGACTCTGGTGGGAAACAAGGAACCCGATTCCGTCAAATTGGCTGGTCTTGATTTCTGTCAGATGCTGGTCGACGGCGTGGACCCGTTCGCAGTCGACGCGGAAGGCTCCCACTCGTTTTCTGACAAGGCAAACGGACGTCGCCCAGAAGACCATCCGCTTTGGAGCCGTCCATTCGTCATGGAATCCACAGGTCTCATCGCGGTGGCACGCAAGCCTGAGCCTTGAGTTGCGTTCGCTGCTACTACAGTAGTAGGTACTAAGTGTGAACCGTAAGCCCTCCTTTCATGATGCAAGACTTGCACACGTTAATACACCTTAGATCGGTTTTTGAACCCGACGACGAGAATGCAATCCTTTGCTGTTTGCTCACGTGTTATTTGATATCGCTGCGAACCAAGCGATTTATTACCTTCTCATGGTTGCTTATCTTCTGATTCACGCGTTTTATCCTCGGATCGCCGACTTCTATACCACCCAGCTTAATGAGATCCAATGGATTTCCGCATGGGCAGGTGTAGAGTTTTCCTTTCCGATATGCGTGGTATAGCAAGCGCCAACATCCTGAGAGAGCGGGAAGTGATAACAAACTCGGATACCGCCCATGTTTGCCCTGCGAACATTGAGCGGCTGCTACGCTAGGAAACAGCTACAGCAGCCTTATACTCCGACCGGGGCAGCTCACAATGAACTGCACGGTCGAGTCGAGTGTTTGGTTGCTGCCTTCCTCTGTCATTTTGTTCGTCGATACTTGGAGCCTGAATAGAAGTCGTTTGATCACGACGTTGCCCTGAAACATCGACTCGAACGTGTAGGACATGGCAACTGCCGCACATACCACAACCAACGTGTTTCGTATCGGGTCCGAGCCTTGCTTGAGCCACTGCCACCCACGCTGCTGCGAGACGACCGTGCCCAGGCTCACAAAAGCATACGAGCATAGGATGACACCGATAGGGTGATAACGGAGTAATGCCACACCTGCAATCGAGCCAAGTATCAGGAGTTGAGGCTTGCGAGCAGCGAGGGAGCGATCTCTGAGTCGTTGCGTATAGCACGTGCTCACACAACCCAGGACTATATAGACGATGTAGTGCATCATCGAGCGCATGAGCTTTACGCTAAATAACTTGATGAGCAATATGACAAATGATTAGCCCCAACAGCCAGGTTGTGAGGTGCAGGTAGATGCGGACCCGCCATGGTGAATGCCCGTGGATCCAGCGACCGCCACGCGATTTCCGAATATGACCGCCGCTGGATGTCACGCACTACACGGCCTAGTGTTGATGACATGGGCGTATGCGCCTTGCAGGCGAATGTTGAGTGTGAGTAACTTCATGTGAGATGACTCGTGTACGAGGTTGTCGAGCAGTAGATCCAACCAGTCGATACCGTGAACACAAGCAGACCTCGTGTTATAACAAGTAATCTCCCAGTCACGTGCAACGCTGTCTCCGACTGTGAGTGGGAGATACCTTTACCTTGATACCGTGGGGTTCTGGCAGACAAAGCAGTATCATACCTGAGGCCCTTAGCATGTAGATCTCCGGATGTTTCTCCACCGAGGCGCGCAACCAGAGGCTAGCCACGTTGGGTGACACACAACGACAAAAGCGGCGTGCGATTGCGCGACTCCACGCAGAGGATACCAGCCACAGAGGCGAAGAGCGCCGCCAGCTTGGTCCTGGAAGACTCTGTTTCTTGGCGAATTTCGCTTCACCCGCTCAACTTACAACCCACCCCAGCATTCTTAGTTAGCGTTGTGGATGCCATTGGACAGGTGGGTAGCACGTGAGCGCACCACAAACACGCGAAGGCGATCGTGTTGCGGGAACGGCTTAATCAATCGGAGTGCTGACAGCCGTAGTCGCAGCGACAGCAACGCCGATTTTTCAGCGCGTTGAAGAGCAGGGTCGCCGCCAACAGAAGGGCAGAGACATCGCGTAGCGCGTGGCGCAGCCCGTCAACCGGTAGCATTAGCATTATGGAGCTGTCTCTGGCTGTGTGGGTTTGCTCCGGACGGGGACGAAGTTATTTTCTTTCATTTGCATTCATGTCAGAATCAGGGTACAGTTCTGGTATTCTGGTACGAAGTCATGCCTTTATCTCGTTTTGTACGCAACATTTGGTAATTTCGACAGTTCAACTCGTCCGTTTTACTTCAACTCCAAGGCTTCTACCGGGTGGGTCACGGCTTCCTCGTTGTCTTCCACTGGGATTGGTATCGATTTGTTAGTGGTGGACGGTGGTGAAGACCGCGCTGGACCAAATAAGAAGCGTTTGATCGTACCATTGCCCTGGAACATCGACTCAAACGTGTACGACACAGCCAATACCATGCACGCCACGTCCAGTGTGCTTCGTATCGGCCCTGAGCCTTGCTTGAGCCACTGCCACCCAGGCTGTTGCGAGACGACTGTCCCCATACTAACAAACGCATAGGAGCAAAGGATGACACCGATGGGACGACGACGTGATGGCGTCTCGATCAGTAAAGACATGGCTGGGAGCGAGCCACAGATCAGGAACTGAGCCTTGCGAGCAGTGAGGGAAAGGTCCCCCAGTTGCTGCGTGTAGCACGTGCTGGTCCATCCGACGAGGATGTAGACGACGTAGTACAGTGTCGAACGCATAAGCTTGACGACAAACTTGGTGAGCACTTGACGGAAAGACTGACGGCGTGTATCACTGCGCCGAAGTCCCAGCAGCCAGGTGGTGAGGTGCACGGGCAGGTAGATGCGAACCCCCATGGCGATGGCCTGCGGGATCAGTGAGCGCCACAAGAAGTCCGAGCATACCTGCCCAGGGTGCCTGGCGTCGCATGTACTGGCGTTGATGGCCTGCGCGTATGCGTTTTGCAAGTGGGTCGCTGCAGCATCAGGGGTGAGCGAATACCTCTTGATCATCTTCATGTGGGATGGCTCGTACGAGGCTGGGTGGAAGAGTGCAGAGTAAAAAATCCAGCCACTGGAGGCCATGAACACGAGGAGACCTATGGTTCCACAGAGCATCGGCCTGATCGTCAGCGGAACTTACGTGCAGGTACAAGCGTACCATTCATCCAGACAGGTAGGGGTATCCGTATGTCGTACCTGACGCCTTCAGTATGGAGAATTCCGGATGTTTCGTAAGCCAGGCGCGTAACCAAAGGCTGACCGCGTTGGTGCCCAGTAGTGACAGAATCGGGGTGCGATTCGAAGGGTCTACACAGAGGATCCCCGCAATGGATGCGGCAAGCGCTGCCTGTTTGATTCTGGTGCTCTCTGCTTCTTGGTGCCTGCGCTTCACGCGCTCCATGAATCGGAACACGCCTAAACTCCATTCAAGCCAAACCCACGGTCAGTGAACGACAGACTCCGCCTCTTCAAATAGAGCCATGCTGCTTGCTGAATACACAAAAGACGAATGAGGACGCACCGACAAAGACTGCAATGGCGATGGTGTTGCGCGTTGGCTTGACCAGTTGGAGCGCCGAGAGCTGCGGCCGTCTCGCAAACAGCGCACGTCGATTGCCCAGCGCATTGGAGAGCAGCGTCGCCGCCAGCAGCGAGGAGGAGACACCGCGCATCGCGTGGCGCGATGGCTCCATCACCTGCAGCGCCTCCAGCTTGAGCATTACTGGTGGTATTAATACCTTGGGGTTGGTGCGCGTTTCGGTGAATGAAGACAGTGGTGATGGCGCGATGGGTGTCATGGATACGGTCGAACCCACCTCTGTACTGTGATGTTGACTATACACTCGAGTCAGTTTTGATGTAACTGGTCTCTGTAACAGGTATACAGGGTCATGAGCTTCTGAGAGCGAGTATACTACCTCTCAACGGTGAAGCGGTGGGAGACTCGCACGACACCACTTGCAGACGTCGAGTTATAATATGTGGGCGAGAATTCACAGTTGGGCATCCTGGGTATGAACGTATGAACTCATGAAGCCAAGCACCAGCGCATGGCCATCTCGCTGTACTCTGGTTTGTAATGGAACGAGACATTGTGCAGCATATTGCTGCAAGCATTCTAGTTAGGGGGGGGGGG